>JBAMDN010001320.1:0-11299 GCA_037074945.1 Tetracladium marchalianum
ACGGCGTCGCTGGTCATGACTTGTGAGACGGGCACGCCAAAGGTGTGTTCTTCTTTGTTGTCGAGGAAGGGGAAGCCGTTGAACCAGATCATGCGGTCGGCTATTCCGCCTTTGCCGAAGAGTTCGCTGACGGCTTTGGTGACGCCGACTACGATCATGGTGGGGAGGATATATGTTAGAGCGCCGGTGAGCTCGAACATGATTACCACGACTGAAACGGTAATATGCATAATGCCGCTCAGCGCTGCTGCGGCTCCGAGAAAGGCGTATGTTCCTGGTGTGATGCAGGGGATATCTGGTTGACAGGCGGAGAAGAAGACGGATGTTGGGTAAGCTTCGTGGAGTGCTTGAACCAAGATTCCGATTGTTCTTCCGAAGGAGGCGCCAATTGCCATAGAAGGTACGAAGATACCTGCAGGGACCTTGCAACCGTAGGATATGATGACAAGGAATATCCGGACAATCGTGGCGATGGTCAGAGAAGCAATCATACTCCACCTCTTCTCCTTCTCGCACAACCCATTGTAATCTTCTGCTCCCTCACACTCCAAGAAAAGGATTTCCATGCTCTCAGTCATATCAATCCTGAGAAACATGTTTGGGTAGCAAATTATTGCTGTCCCCGTTGCCAACAAGGTCGCTTCCAAAATAGCATATTTGGAAAGGTACTTCTTGCGGAAAGATTGTGCTCGCAAATTCCACTTGATGACGAAAGCACCATACAGACCCCCAAAGATCCCAAGAACGATGTAGAACAAGACCTCAAAGGCGTGCCAGTCTCGATCATAATGGACCTGGAACATGACCAGCTGCCCAGTTCTGAAAGGGTTCATCGCAGCCAAAACCGCTGTTGCGACAAGAGCGCAAAAGTAACTCCTCCACATCGTCTTGAGCGGAAAAGTGGATGACATTTCCTCCAAAGAGAAAAGCACGCCTCCAATCGGACTGCCAAACGCAACACCAACACCAGCTGCGGCACAAGCACTCAAAATCTCTCGAGTTTTTGAAGCATTTCGCTTGTACTTTTCGAATAACCTTGAGATGACGTTGCCGGTGCATACAGCGTAGTGTACACTAGGTCCCTCTTTTCCAACCGACAGTCCGGATGCGATTGCTAAGGGTAGGGCGATAGATTTAATGATCAAAGTCCAGAAGCCGAGAAAGCCCTTCATGACGAAACCCGCAATGATACACTTGATCTCTGAAATTCCAGAACCTGCTGCGTAGGGTGCAAATGATCTTACCAGACCCGCGGAGGTGAGGGCAAAGCTTGTCTTCCGTTATTAGCTGCAAGTACATAGGCATATACAAAAGAAATACTTACAGCAACCAAAATATATACAACATAATTGACAGGAGCAAAGGAACTCCACCGTTGCCAATCATCACAACCTTGATTATCCATTAGCACCCCAATGGACAGACGGGAACATAACACATTAGCCCCTTACCATTCTCCTCCCCCCAACAACAAAAGTTTTCATTCAAATAAAACGCCGTCTTGCAATGTCCCAACTTGATATCCGAAAGCCATTCCGTAATGATATTCAAAAACGCCGCATTCATCCCGATCGCCGCACCTATCACCAATCCACACTAATCAGCATTTCTTCCCTTTCACCCATTTCACGCCCTCTTTTCCTCCCCAAGAAACAATCTTCGACGGATCAGGTTGGAAGTCATCCTCACCAATTATCGTAACCACAATCCATCCTTGCGCAGCATCATAAGATTCCCAAAACGAGTATCTCCATCCCGCCCGTCCGCCCCGCTCGAAAAACCCAGCTGTTTCTTTTCTCTTGATCTTCCGCCGTAATTGTTCTTTCGCTGCGTCTTGTACCCAATCTACATGCCGATATATAATTAGCCCTCTGCTCCTTTACTACAACCAAAAGTCGCAAGGGCGCAAAGTTAGGTACCTATTGTAGTGAAATCCTACATTATCTCATTAGCCTTTAAATTCACAAAGGGTTTCAAGGCGAGGGAAAGAAAGCGCACCTCATAACGTTTAATCTCCTCAATCTCCTCATCAATCTGATGTGTAGCATTATTGGCAGACTCGCCTGCCTCGGCGGTAGTGATCGCAGAAGAGAGTCTCGAGGAGAAGGAAGGGCGCCGTTGATGGAGCCGCGGGAGCGGATTGTGCGGCAGGGAGATGGAGATGGAGGATGATCGGGAGTTCATTGCCCTATCTGTTTGCATAGGCTCATCTTAGTTGAGGTGGTGAGTGTGAATAAGAATGCTCGTTAAGAGTTTGGGGATGCTTGACGTCGCGATGAGCGGACGCGATGCCGCGCCAAGAGATCTGAGGTTAGACACTGAATAGTGTTTTTAGACAAGATGGAGGATGACTACCTTAGGACAACCAAACTTTTAGGTTATTTGCGTAGAAGATGAGCAGTAAAGAATGCTATGAGTTCATATGTTTTGATTTTATATGCACTAAAGTTCTCTAAGAATTTTGCTGTGTGTCACGATGAACAAGTTGGCCAGATACCTGGGTACTTTGGGACGAACATAGTTCTTCACCAACATCTTCTCACGCATCCGAGCCAATTGCATTCTAGTAAGACCTTGGCTTTTCAATAAGTATATAGCCCAATTGCCAAACATAAACAAGATTCCCTAATTTCCATTGAAAAAGCACACGCTTGCCAAAATTTAAAATCCAACCAAAATTAGTGTAAGCCCATGTCGTAACATGAAGAGCAATAAAGACCACTCTGGAGCTATGGTAACATCCTCTACTCCAAACAAAGCCATTTCCCAACGTCTATATATAATAACCATCACAGTAAGATGCCACAGCACTTCCGCAAAATCGCTTGATCAGCACTACATCCAAAGTCCAAATCTAGACCCAAACGTCCTAAATCAAAATCCCTTTCACCATTTTTTCCAAATCATCAAGTGTAAATAGAAAGTGAGCATTTCTCGCCCGCTTCCTGCTTTGTGGTCCGTAGGCACCATTCCATCCACCACCTAAACAGTCCTCTTCTTTGGCGTCGGAAGCATGAACCAACACACACACATCATCCCAAACAACCCAATCGCAATAGGATGCAACACAAACGTGCCCACGGCCTGCGCCAAAATACCAGTCGTGAATGGAGCAACCGCACCTCCACTGCTCCCAAACGCACTGATAACACTCAATCCACTAACTTGATCCTTGCGACTGATACTTCGACTAAAAATTACAGTTGCGCAAGGGTAAATGGGACCAAGGAGGAGGCCGACGATGGCGAGAGCAACAGCGTTACCAATTACGTTGGGTACGCACCAGACAATCAATTGAAATGCGGCTGCACCAATGGTAGCGCCGTAAACGAAGATCTTTTCACCAATGAGGTGAGCCGGGTGGGAGAGGAAGAAACGACCGAGTGTGATGCCTGCCCAGAAACCAGAAGTAACCTATTCGATATGTCAGTCAATTGTGTCAAGCGAGGATAGATTGTCAACTTACATATCCAACGGAGGCAGGATCACCATTTCTTGCGGTGATCAAGAAGGAAATAACCCAGCCACTAATAGAGACTTCCGCTCCTTGGTAAGAGAAGATGAACAGAGCACCCAAAAGGACTACTTTTGATTTAAAAGATTTGGCCATCTCAAGGAATCGTTCCTTGGCTTCGGTTTTGGAGCTCTTTGGGGCAGGTTCGTTCTGGCTTCGTGAGGCTGTCATTTCCATTGGAGTCAAGAGAGTTTGGGCAATTTCGTCTTCGTAGCGCCAGAAGGACCATGGTGCAAATACAAGGTTGAATACGGCAATACCGAAGGTCAATAGGTAGAAGCGACTGAAGATGAATCCACCCTGAGAGACCATAGCAGTCGCAACTAAAATTCGTGCATCAGTTTCGTGCCCAAGGAATTGATTGAAGACTAAACTCACCCAGAGGACCAATCATGCCTCCCAATCCATATGAACCATGCATGAAACCAAGCATTTTGGTAGCATTCTGAAGATTTGCAGCAAACACATTGGATAGTGCAAGGTTGATCGCCATACCCATTCCTAGGAAGAAGAATGAAACAACCAAAAGAGGATATGGAGGAGTGCAAACGATGATAACATAGCCGGTAGAAATCAGTGCCTGTCCCATAAAGATGGTCTTGGCCCTACCAAAACGGCCTCGAAGCATCTCAACAATGAATGCGGCGGTGATGAAGCCAATCGCGTTTGTGACGAAAATAAGCGAAACCACGGCATAACCAATATTGTAGTGTCTAAAATATGTCAGTAATGATTCTTGAAATAAAAATATATTGCGGCACGTACTTCTCCATGTAAGGAATGAGAGCACCAGGAGCGGCATCATTGAATCCATTGGCAAAATTCATAAGCGAAACAGCCGTCATACGAAACCTGTTCATGGGAGGATTGGAAAAGCTCTGCATGGCAGGAAATGCTTCGCCGTCATCTTGAACAGGACTTGCTGGCCGGCTCATCTCAAGGTCATTTGGTCGTGGAGTTTGTGTTCCCGTTGGAGTTGTGTCTCCTTTGGAGGGTCCATTGAGTTTGGACCCCCACTCAAGGCTCTCGATTTCTTCATTTGGAGTTGGGACTGAGTGGTAGACTTTGGAGAAGGCCTTTGGAGGGGCAATTGGCGCGTGGTGAGGTTCCTTTGTGCTCGAGGAAGGCTCAACATTAATGAAGGCTCCAAAAGTGGAGTGAGAGGAAGACATAGTGGCGGCGAGATGGGTAAAAATCTCGTTTGTGAGTAAGCTTAGGCGAGGTTCAGGACATCAACAAAGGTATCTCGCCTGAGCTGAGTTGCGAGACCAGAATGGAAAAATGAAGACGAGCTGTTTGCTTCTCTTAATGAAGACGAGAACACCGTGATATAAAAACTCATTACCAAGAGCTAAGAAAGAAAAGGCAAGAAAAGCACGGCCATTGGGCGGGGAGTGGGCTATCAATAGAGAACGTGGAGACAAGTCAGGGCATATCAAGTGGAGAATCAACGACTTTCCTACGTATTGGAGTGTGTCCGATACATGTGAATGCGAGCGTAATGCATGCTGAGAAGCTAAGGTTAACGGTGCTGAGAAATCCTAAGTTCTAGAGAACGAATGAAAAATGGGTGGTTGATACAGCATCATAGTTGAGTCAGAGATCACCGCCGTTAGATAGGTATGACCTGGGCATGCTGTTGTGCTTGTACTCAAAAGAGAGATCCGCCGCCTTCGTTGCATTCTTTGAAGTAAGGACCGGACTGGATCAACGATCTTCCGCCACCCCGCACATCCCGAATGGAGGAACTCCGGTCTTGGCGTAAAAAAAGGTCACGATAATTTCACACACCGACCAGGATCGTGAGTGCTTCAGTCTGTCCAACCATCCCACTCGAAACCCGAACTCCGTCAGCGTGTCTCTCCAACTCGAAGCCCGTGGCACGATTTCGATTCATCGTAGTTATCAATATTGAACACAATACAGAGCTTCCCCACCATGGGAAAACCGAAGCGCAACGTCTTCGCCGCAGCGGAGGAGACCTCTACCCCGCCAAATGACCTGACCGCTACACAATCAATTGCGAGAGTGATCAAAGCCGAGGGGAATAGTCTCTATTCCTGCACTCTTCCCAACCAAAAGACCATCCTCGTCGAGCTGGAGGCACGCTTCCGAAACACAATCTGGATCAAGCGCGGAGGTTATGTTCTCATAGATACACATGGCGCCGAAGTGAGGCAGAACAAAATCGAAGGGGAGATCATTAATGTTGTGCGCGACGAACGTGCGTGGAGGAAAGAGGCGTATTGGTAGATATTCCAAAAACGATTCCCTCCTTCTTTCTATGCTGACATTCCAAGGCCAGCAGCATTTCCAAAGGCTCCCGAATATGTAGACGATGACGAGGAGGAATCGACAGTGGGCAAGATGCCACCTTCCAGCTCCGACGAAGATGAATAGACAAGAGAAGATCAACTAATTAAGTCAACTTCTTCTTCCCCACCACGCCGTCACCCTTGGGCACAATGAAGTCCTTCCGAGTACCCCACCATATACTGGCAACCTGTATGAACAAGATACCCACAACGACCATCGAGCTCGCATCAGTACTAGGATATACATTCCACGCCCATTCTTGCGCTGCCCAGAAACCATATTGAAGGACAGGATGCAACCCGCTTCGCCAGAGCAGAAATGGTGTTGCCAACGCAATGTAGGCATAGAACTGGTAGTGCAACGAGCGTGCAAAGAGCATGCCAATCGCATTCGCTGTAAGAATACTCGTCAAGACGAAGTTTGGCGAGACCCGAGTAGATGTTGCGTGCTGCATGCCTCCCAGTGGCTCCTCAAACTTCAGAACATTTCCAATCATCTTCCTGATTGACATCTCTGCCGGTCTCAGCCATCTCGTTGTGACAAACAAAATCAATGTGCCCACATGTCCCGCAAGTAAAGAGTATGAGAACTCTTTACTCAAAAAAGCCTCTTCTCCCAAAAACCTCCAGTTGACTGTCCACTTAAACATGAATTGTCGCGAAAATTCGAAAGCCCGATTTAGATATCCCAACGCATTTCCAGCTAGGAAAGGGCCAGCAATGACAACCTGCAGTCGTGCAATCTCCCAAGCGCGCTTTATGGCTCCTTGAACTCCAAGAGCGAGGAACAGAGTGACTCCAATTGCCGGAAGAGCCAGGAGAAGTGACATCTTCACACCTAACCCAATACTGTATATCATATTTCCCAAGGTCCACGAGTGTTTTTGAAGGGCATATATAGCAAGCCACAAGAAGAAGACCGCAAAACAATCATTAAATAACCGTAAAACGAAAATACTATGAAGTCGTTTCGACAGAATGAGCATAGGGAAGATATACAGCGGTGCCTACACTCAACTCATTAGCACCCAAACCCACAAATCCGGGTTCCTCTCGTCCATCCAGAGAAATGAAGTTAGAGATTCGAAAATTAATTACCTTAGCACTCCGATAACAACTCATTACAACCGCCAAAGTAGCCAAATACAGTCCCCCAAAAATTCCCTGCGCAAGCAAGATATTCTTTCCCTGGTCCGTCACATGGTACAACACCCAATATATGTAAACATGTGCGGCGGGGTATACCAAAGGTCCAGTACCGCCTTTTATCTTGGTGTAGTCGCGCTCACCGGAGATGTACTGCTCGATTTGTTCCATGTACGCGCGCCAGTCGATCTCAGTGTCTATTGTTTTCGCAACTGCAGGTCAGTATTTGGATCTTACTCGGTCGATACGAGGGATAATAAATGAAGAAAGTTGTGTAGGACTTACAAGAAATCTTCCAGACGATTAAACTGGTAAGCGCAGCATCCGCGAGGAGGAGAAGAGGCGGAATGTATTTCGCGAGTGGGTGACGGCCCATTGCGAGGTCTTTGAGTTGACGTGGATAGCTGGCATCGTAGATTGAAGTTTCGGACTTTTCTTCTATTGATTCTGGAGCCATTGTCGAATAAAACACTCTTGATGAGAGTGGGTGGTCAATTGTTGAAGATAACAGATGCGAAATAAAATGGAAGTGAACATGGAGATAGATGGGAGTTCGGCATTGTCTTTCCCCACTGAAGCTAATGCTTGAGGTTACTGTACAATTCCTAGCGCCGGACGCGTGCAGCAAATACCCGTCATCGAAATCGGTTTTTGGAGGAGCTCCATTTAGATTACTGTACAATGCAATAACACAACAGCAGACAGAAGTCCTAATCAATCACAGCAACAGCAATTATAATCAAAAAGAAAGGGGATAGACTCTCAGAAAGAAAATGTTTTCACTTCGATCCCCCCTCGCTCGCAGAGCAACCTCCACCCTCCTCCAAAAACTCCAACAAACACCCAACACATCAAGGCGAACGTTCTCCTCTGTTCTGTCCACCAAATCCACCAGCTCCCCAAATCCCCAACAGAATAAGCGCATCCACCTACCTTTTCAACACACGCACCTACGCGACCAAATCCAGCGCCGACACGATCCTCGAAGACATCCAAGAGCAATACGCCACAGCGCGCGACGAATTCGAGATCGCGGTTGAGGAGACGGAGAAGAACACTGTTTATGCGGCGGATGATCGGGCGGCGGCGAGAAAGGAGTTGGATGCGTTGAAGGAAATGTATGAGAAGGCTTTGGGGGGTGTGGATGGGGAGGAAGTTAAGAGTAGGGTTGGCCCGAGGATTAGGGAGTTGGAGAATGCAGTGGTGAATTTAGAAGAGAGTGCTTTGCATGAGTAGGGAGGTGAAGTATAAGTTAGAGGATGAGGGGAGGTCTAATGGTGTGTATGAAGATATGGCAGCATGGAGAGGCGTTTGGGAAGCTCTCTTGAAAGAAAGCTTTGGAGAGTGTAGAATATCACTGCTGTGACAGCTTTGTAAAACAGTAGAAACATTTAAAGAAAGATATCATTTTTCGGTCAAGGCACAAAATGGTATCTCTAGAACCTCCTAGGAAAGCGAAACCTAAAGAGCGATTGCAAAGCTGCCTTAAATGCAGAAATCAGGGTATCCTTCTCGCGTAACTAGCAGAAATGAGCTCCAAGTCAATGTGAGTTCTCATAAACTTGGATGGTTGAAACCAGCTCAAAGCACAGCCGTATCTTCGTAAGTAAACGCAACCCATGCCCTCGCTTGTAATGCTTAAACTGAAACAAACATTTTCATATCTCATAACACCATAAGAGGAGTAATCCTCATCTAGAGATCTGGATCCACCTCATCCTTTGACTCAAACTCGTCCATAATCGTCAACTGATAGTCTCGTGCGCAGATAGCCATGAATGCAAGAGCAAAGCTACACCATACACCTTGACCCGCTTCATCAAAGTCCAGCGATGTCAAGTGCTTGACTATGGCATTTGGGTCGGCGGAATCATAAGTGACCATCACGGCCTTCGTCTGTGCAAAGATGACTCCGTAAAGGAGGGGGTGGTGGTCTTCGGTAGGTCAGGACTTCATCTGGCGCCCCAGTAAGCGGGTTTGCAAGAAGTTCACGATGTTGTTCTGCCAGGAAAGCCATTCGATTGCTGAGCATGGTACTGGTATGCTTGTTTGACTTGCCAGGTACCGCAGTGACAATGACAATAACAGGAAGAAAGTTTGGGATTGTAGTAACGGCAGCATCTTTCTCGGTCGATTGAATGTATGCTTGGAGTTCCCGGGTCATGGCTCGCTCAGTGCTCGCACCGCTGACCAAGTTGGCAGAAACGCGATCACTAAGAGAGAGAGGAGCGACTGAAGTGCTCGGATACCTGGGGAAGGTTAGATGGGGTTATATAGGGCAACATAGTATGGAAAAGACCACTTACTGCCAAGGGAGGAATCACGCTGATTGACGTGGCAGACGAATTGATTCTCAACAACATCGGTGAAGATATGAGGTGGAAGAGTTGGGAAATCCCTTTGATAAATTGCCGGCAGAATCTCCTCGAAGTTGCGCATAGCAATTCTTTCGAACAGGAAGAGCGCATCTGGGTGCAATTTAGCGTCCGCTCGTACTTTATCAATATCTTCCAATCTGACTGCGAGTTCAGCTTGTCTTGCAAGATACTCTGCGACCTTGTCTTCTGCTGTATCTTCTTCGGTTGGCAATCCATCCTCCAAGTCCTGCTCGATCGTCTCCTCCACATATTCATCGCCTGACTCTGAGCTCGAAGCTGAAATGCTCTCCTACTTGACATCAACATTTGAAATCGAGACCAAAGGACTGACTGGGGATCTTACAGCTTGTATCTCGTCTTCGTCCTCATCCTCATCTCGTCTCCTCTTTCGCGAATTTGCCGTATTTGCCGGCGTGACATAGGTATGCTGAATCCGAGCAAGTACTGCGACTTGAGCCTCCATGCTTGACTGTGAAGTCGGCGTCAAAAATCCAAGCCCCTCAGTCTTCACGGGCGTGGCAGGATCGACGGTTCGTTGACGTTTTGCGGGCGGAGAGAGGAATTGGACAATATTATCCTTCAATCTGAAAAGCTGATTCATTGTTGCGAATCTCTCTTTCGGTCTGTTCGAAGGTGGGTTGTAGGTAGAATTCGGGAGATCCGTCTCGATCTGGTCGTTGTTGTTAAGAAAACGAAGGAGAGTTGTCGAAGCTTGCAGAGAGTTGCAAGCAAGAGGGGAGAAATCTGTTTATGTAGGTCGAAGCTAGCAGAACTTTTATAGGAAGCTATTGTCGCATTGTGTGGTTGATTAGTATTGTTGTTGACTTAAGTGAGGTGGTTGTGATTGTTGACATCGCGCCTACGAACCGCGAATGCCGAGAACAAGCCTGGTCTTCACTTCTCGCAGAGCAACCAAAGGTGAGCTGAAGTCGCTCGTCCCTCCTCCTCCTCCTGGATTCATCAAAACTCGACCACAGGTGACGACAAATGGTCCCTACCTATCCTAGATATAATTGCCCTATTATTTCCCCTGATTCGCTTTTATGCACGGAAGAGATCGCAGGTGGTCGAGGAATGCCAATTAAAAACGAACTTCGAACTCATTTAGTTCGGACCTGAGGTGCCAAAACTGGATACCCAGAACCTAACTTTCAATTATTACTTTATGCTTCAAAATGGCTATCAAAACGGATTATCCCGTGCTTAGAATCAACTCGATATTCTATGGGCACCATTTCATTGCCTCCAGCCTTTGAACCCAAAGAAGCTGGTAAAGGACTTCTTGGAGACTGTCGATTCTCTTTCAGCCCTTTGGGTAAGTTCATTGACCTAACTGTTGAAATGGAAACGTAAAGTTAAAAGGCAGGGTTGGTTTCTTTGCATTTACAATTTTGGTCGTTTGGAATTTATTGTCATTCACTATCCAGTAGGGCAGTTTGCTTAGAACATTTGCAAAGTAGAGCATTTTCAAGTCCTTTGGTCCCATCTCCTTCACTTCTTGATTCCACCTGAGAGCCTTTCTAGAAGGCAGATGATCTTGAATGCCTCCAATGCTTCCCAACCAGACATCAGCTGGACCTTTTGCACCAGCTGCACCACCCAAACGCCTATGATCCTCCCGCCCGTCCAGCCGTTACCCAGCCTCTGGTGGTCGCCCAACTCTTGTTCACCATCCAACAGAACCAATTGGCCAACACGTGACAATGAGTGCTAACGATCGCATGTCTCTGATTGATCTCGACGATGCCTCAATCCCCTCAAGTCTCCCAGAGCTCACTCGACCATCGACCGCAAACTCCGATGTGGGCTCTGCCGCGAGCGAATACACTTCGTCCGGCAACCCTTTCGAATTGGAGCGCCACGCCTCGATGTACCAGCCGGCGTCTGAGGAGAGGGAGGAGATGGTACGTTCTGCCAGCAAGAACGGCATGTATGAGGGGGGCAGC
>JBAMDN010001323.1:0-29532 GCA_037074945.1 Tetracladium marchalianum
GATTCGGTGTTGGTTTGATGAGCACGAAAAGTCATCTCCTGCACAAGTATAGTATATTTTGGGTAATGGCGGATGAGGACTGCACTTCCGTCTTCCCATTTGGTGTCACAAGTGATTGAATGACTGCTGGCATACAGTATGCAAATGATTTTAGATGTGCTGACTGCGAGACTACCTGGACATGGAGCCCGCAGCAGGCGCTATGCCATATCTTCTTGGGCTTTCCTTTTCAATGGTAGGCTTAGGAAGAACGAAACCGACAGACTTTTGAGAATATTGAGAAAGCGCGTGGATGCTGATGGCGCAGAGGAATACTTCGGACAGGGTACCCAGAATAGATTGACGAATTGAGAATCCAAAAAGCTGTTGATTGGTATGTTTTATTTTGGAGAGCATCGAATCACATTGTCAAATAATAGTTAGAAGAGGTGATTCCAATGAATAAAGAAGGCTTAAAAATGACAGAGACAATGCACAAACGTAGACACTAGTCAGCTACTACCTCTGTACATCGGAGAAGAAAGCAACCCTAAAAACTTAAATCTGTATGACAAAGAAATAAACAAGTGCAGTGCGCAGCTTCCTGACAATGAATTAATAAGTAGATATGATCCGCGCTTAGCACCGACGAGCTGGACCACATGCAGCTCGCTAAAATATTAAAGACAAGAAGAAAAGCATTCACTACCCCAGCCGACAGACGCAGTAGCCGCAATCCCTTGAAGGCTCAAACCATAAGCGAGCGCTTCTGCACTCCTACCAGACAAAGCCGCATCTCACTAAAAATTGACTGCCATCACCTCTCCACCACTAGTGCTAGTGCTAGTGCCTGCTCCGTAATACTCCAGGCTTACAGCAGCCCGAAGCTGGCTGACATGACAAGCTAGAAATGTAAGAATATAAGCATAATCTTGGTCTGGGGGACGGCACGCTCCGTGTTCACCGGTCCTGGCCCATGCCCATCCGTCTCATCAAAGTCTATTTTGAAAGCTGGCATGCCGGATATGGATACTCGCCACCGTGGTGGGACGAGGTGAGCATACTGTCCTCTTACTTGGGTTTGTGTGGCTTGCGAACTTGATGCAAGGAACCACCCACGATGGAGGTAAATGGGTAATGCATGAGAGCTGGTGGCGATGATGGAGAGGTTGTTAAATAATAAACCCGTTGAACAGATCTGATGTCGAGCCTTTCTATTCGAACCAAATGGTTTGTGATTTTCGACTTCCAAGCGTCTTGACGAAGATCTCCCCGCAGAATATAATCCACCGCTGACAACGAACCGCGATTCTGCGTGTTTCTTGCCCTGCACATGGACCGAGAATGATCACCATGATCCCTGTGATCAACAGCATGGAAGTCCGAGCGCAGCACGTTCCCTGGAGACGGGGTTTGGTTTTGCTTTTGAAGAGGCGGCGACGATGAGGGATACGATGTTGGGGGATGTGCTTTGTTGTGATTGGGTCGTGGGGTACGATTTTGGGTGTGTGAGTGGGAAGGGGAAGGGGAAGGGGAAGGGGGATGGAGCTGGAGGTGGAAGTGGGGATGGAAAAAGGGGGGAAGGTGGTTGGTTAGGTTTGAAGCTGATGCTTATGTTGATGATGGTGATAGTGATGGCGATGGAGATCGAAGTGAGGTGACCTTATCGAGTCCATCTCCATCAACACCAGAACCAGCACCAACACCGCCAGTCCTCAACCGACCCTACAAACGTATCCACGTAATCCCCACCTCTTCCAACCACCGAACCCCCAGAAAACAACATCATCGAACTCGAGTTGCATTTTCCTCCTCCTCCTCGAAGAAAAAATTCAACATCCAAAAAGTAATGCCACAATTATACTTTTCACAAACGACGCGTTTATGTGTTGGGTATCATGTAGAGATGGACTGATAGAGAAGCCGTTGGAGGTTATCGATATGACGCGTGAGTTGGAAGAGTGGGAAGGGAGGAATCAAGACTCTTTGAGGGAATTGGGGAGGGTTGTGGGGAGGATTAGAGAGGTTGTTTGTGGTGAGGGTGAGGGTGAGGGTGGTGGTGATGGGAGTGAGGGTGTTCGAGGAAACAAGAAGGGGAAGGGAAAGGAGAAGGGAGAGGAGAAGGGAAAGGAGAAGGGAAAGGAGAAGAGGGGAGGTGCAACTGTCGTATGTATGCCGTATGCATTGCCCAGATGAGGGGTTAGTATCATTAAGAATTCCGGATTTTTGTAATTTTGGCATTTTCTCTTAGCTCGCTGGTGCAAGTTGTGGGATTTGATTATGGTTCGACATGTGCGTAGGTAGGTAGTTAGAAGCGCAAGCCAGCCGCTTCTTGCTGTTTCGAGAGCATTCTCGTCCTACTACCGGATATAATTGATAACACGTTTTCCCTTCGCTCCTCACGCACAGGAAACCCCATTCTGCCGCAAAATCATAAACAATAAAAAAACCAATCAAGATGTGTCGTTGGCGCAAGGGGAAGGCTCCCTCGCTTCACCTAACACCCGCACTGCAGACGAAAGACAGCTCGATCCCACTAGCCGTTACCACGAGGCTGGAGATCGACCTAAACCCTTCAGCATTTGGAGTTGACATGCAGACGTGCTCGGTTGCTAATTGTAATTCTCGGGTCCGATGTTTATCACTCGCTTCAGAAGAAAACAGGGCCAAAGATCGGTGCACGGTTTAGAGTTTGATGGATTGTTCTAGACTGGTGTTGGCTGTGCCAAGACACATGGCCATGTACAAAATAGTACATAAGAATGGACCAGAAGCTATGAGGAGGACAAGGACACAAAAGCCACGATACTGGCCTCATCTCTGACAGTACTACCCGCTTAGGTCGCTCAATTTATCGACATAGTAGGCAGGCACCGCTACCGGGTTCTCAACTTCCCAATCGGATTTGGTGCTCACACCTGTCAGGACAGCCAATGTACCTCCTAGCTTTCCCTCGATCCCGAACTTGATATCTGTGTTCAGACGGTCGCCGACCATACAAGCCTTGCTGCGATCGAACTTGAATTTCCCCTCGATTGCGTCCATCATCGCTTGACTCGGTTTTCCCAACGATAAGGGTTCCCGCCCGATCATGTTCACTAACGGGATCGATATTGAGCCAGCTCCTGGGAAGAATGTGTGGTGATTTGGCAACGTGCTGTCGGTGTTTGTAGCCAGGAACACAGCACCTCGTCGGAGGTAGTGATATCCGATCGACAACTTGAGGAAGTTGATATGAAAATCAAGACCCGCGAGGACAACTCCAACATTTTCATCCATCATGGACCCATCTGCGATACCCTTGTAATCCTCTGGTGTGATGTCCCTCCTGTATGCGGGATCGGTTCCTCCGATGAATTCAATGCCCTCGCTTCTCAACTCGGTCTCAATTCCAGACTCTCCAATTACATAGACTTTGTTTTTGGGCGCGGGGAGGTTAAGGATGCGGTTAATGTAAATGGCGGAGGAGTATGCGGAGGCAAAGATCTCGTCGATTTCGCTGGGAATGCCCATAGCGGTGAGCTTCTTTTGATAATCGATACGAGATTTAGTGGAATTGTTTGTAACAAAAACCACCTTCTTGCCTGAAAGATGTTAGCGGAATAAGGTGAGTATGGACGCCAGATGCCCACCTTTACTCCTCAACAACTCCAATGTCTCGACTGTCCCGGGAAAGAGATGATCGCCAGACCATAACACTCCTACGATTGGAGTCAGCAGATGTCATCTCCCTCCAAATATTGAGGTTGGTGTACCATCGCAGTCAAACAAGAAGATCTGTGTCTAGTGTCAGCAATCTATCGTGGGGCATCAATTGACCTAGGAGCAGAGCGCCCAACCCACCTCAAATCTGTCAATGAACTCATTGATAGCAGCCTTGTCGCCGGTGAGGTACTTAGGTGAGGCCGCCATTTTGGAGAGTTTAATTTGCAGTATCTAGCAACGAGAGCGTAAAGGATTGGGAGCAGGTCCAGAATATATTGCTGTCGCTGGGAAAATCATATCGGCGTGATGACCGATGCTGCAGGACCCCCGCCGAAGCTCGCTTCTGGTGGGGTGAAGATGACACGTGACTTTTTCATACTCACGACTTATCGAGTTTTCGATTTTTGTTCCTTTGGCCGTTTAATAATCAAAATGTCTTCATTCGCACTAGCAAGGACACTAAAGATTTTGATGGGTCAACAACGACATCTGGCCTTGGCGGGAGTTGAAGTGGAATACGCGGAAGCACGGTGATTGTGATCGTCGGCTTCCTCGTTCATTCAAGTATTCAAGACTCGCCCATCCCACAAGTCGTGACTCGCATGTCAATATGTAAAGCGGGAACATGACATGTGTCCGAGATCTCGCAAGAGGTTGTGTATGAGATGAGATCATAATTTTTTACGAGCCCCAGTAGAATTACCAAACAGCTCAAGATTTTGTCTTCTCAACGTCTTCATCCCTTGTAACGCCTTTTCCGGACCTTCAAGCATCAGTCTTGGCATGATTGACAATTCCAAGGCAAGCAAGTTGGGCTTGACGGGCCGAAACGACGGTTGCAGAGACGAAGAAATGGCGAGATGTTGGCAGCAGGCAGATGCGGCGCAAAGAGAAGGTGGAGAAATAGAAGGAAGAGATACATGGAAAGAATGAAACCAGCGGCAAGTCTTCTGATACCGTGATCTGCCTGTAGTGCAATGTAATTGAATCAGGTGAAATGATCTATCTACTCGGTACAAAAGCCCGAGGAAGTACCCCCAACTCGGGCGATGACATCGCAAACGGAAAGGCAACTGTTGTGTGACATTCGCTGGCTAAAATAGCCTTACCACTCTGCCACTCTATCTACAAAACAAAAAAAAGCTTTGCATTCTTTTTGATTGGCTGTGAAGGCATATCAGCTGCAGTCGTATCACCTCGACATGAACGCGAGAGAGAAAAAAATATCTGGAGACTCCTGCTTCTTGACTGCGAGATATTTGGGCATTTAACCTAGGGTTATTTGAACGTACTTCCTGCTCTGGCTTCTGATTCCTTGCTTGCGCATTTGCTCGACGAAAGCTCTTCTTCACATGTCGTAAACTTTGTCGCGACTATCTCCTAATCGTCCAATATCGTAATCTCCCTCGGAAACTGCGTCGTCATTGCACTCCCACGCAATAATCGGCCTGCCTTCAAGCTCGCCCACGTCCAATAAACAACAACCCCATTGAAGCAGAACTGGCTGGGGAAACCATTGCAAAAGTCAACTAGCCTGACTAGAAAGCACACGGCGCCTGTCGGGAATTGATTACCACAGCATTTTATTTACTTTGCGATCTTATCAAGTTGCATCATCGTCATTCCTGCGCGACCCGCCTCAATCTCTTTTTCCTCGAACCCCAAGCAAAAGCCCAAGCACCACGCACAGTAAGTACAGTACAGTACCCGTTTACGCAAAACAGCCTAGTTCTTGCTCAAAGTCCTCACAACAATTCTTCACCTCTTCCTCCCACTTCTCTATCTATCGCGTAAAAAAAACCAATCACCAACTCTGCGCGCGCATCGAGAACAGTTTTCTAATCTCTCCCGCTTTCTTCAGATCTCCGGGCAACCCTAACTAACCCCACAATCGACCACCACTCTTCATCCCACATTCCAAACCGACGATAACTTCCAAACCAGACCCAACACACTGCTCCTCCTCCTCCTCCTCCTCCTCCAAAATGGTTGGCCACCCCAATCTCTTCGCCTTCCCAGACGTGGACGCGCTGGCCGTCAAACTGCGCACCTACATAATCACCTGCCAAAACGCCGGCATCACTCGTCACGACGCCTTCAAAGTCGCTGTCTCCGGCGGTTCCCTCCCCAAAGTCCTCGCAAAGGCACTCCTCTCTCCTCCCACCTCACCAGAAGACACAATTCAATTCAGCAAATGGGAAATTTTTTTCGCTGACGAACGCGCCGTCCCCCTCGACCACGCCGACTCCAACTACGGCCTCCTCAAGACCGAACTCCTCGACAAGATCCCCGCCGCGCAGGGCAAACCCACCGGCGCTGCAGCCTGCCGAAAAGAGATTCCGAACAACCCTCTCCGCACTGGAAGCAGAAGAATCATCGATCATTGAGCTCCAAAGTCAGGTTCGAGGTATGCTCCGCCGCCAACAGGTTGCTGATGAATATGAGGCACTTTCTGCTCAAACACAGCAGATCACTCGGCTCCAAGCAATGATTCGAGCCAATCTTCAGAGACAACAAATCGGAAAGGTATTAGATGATCTTGCTGTGCACACTGCTGAGATAGTTCAACTACAGGCAGTTTCCCGTGCAGTTTTAGTTCGAAACGACATAGGAATGTTGTTGAGTGAGCTGGAGGATCAAGAAGAGGCTGTGATAGAATTCCAAGCTGCTGCAAAGGCCATGATTGTGCGTGCCAAGTTCGCAGAAAAGCAAAGATTCTTCAAGGAAAACATGGAGAAAGTTGTGAAGATCCAAAGTTTCGTAAGAGGACGATTGCAAGGAGAGGCATACAAAAGTCTGACTACCGGAAAAAACCCACCTGTCAATACCGTCAAAAATTTCGTGCATCTGCTAAACGACAGCGATTTCGATTTCAACGAGGAGATCGAGTTTGAGAGATTGCGAAAGAGCGTAGTTCAACAAGTTCGCCAAAACGAGATGGCAGAACAATTCATTGATCAACTCGACATCAAGATTGCGCTACTCGTGAAAAACAAGATCACATTGGACGAAGTTGTAAAGCATCAGAAGAACTTTGGAGGACACTCTGGAAATCTTCTTGTCAACACAACCATGGCATCAGGGAACCAGTTCGACTTGAAAGCACTTAACAAGAACTCGAGAAAGAAGCTCGAATCCTACCAACAACTTTTCTTCACTCTTCAAACACAGCCGCAATACCTAGCTCGACTGTTCAAGAGAATCCGCGAACAAGGAGCTACCGAGAAGGAGTGCCGACGCATCGAAATTCTTATGATGGGGCTCTTTGGATATGCGCAAAAGCGACGAGAAGAATACTATCTTCTCAAGCTGATAGCCCGATCTGTCCGGGAAGAAGTAGAAGCCGCTGCAACAATCCAGGAGTATCTCCGGGGAAACTTTTTCTGGTCTAAACTTCTTGCAAATTATACACGATCGCCCAGGGATAGGAAGTATCTCCGCGAGGTTCTTGGCCCCTTGATCCAAGCCAACATCATCGAAGACCCTGCACTTGATTTGGAAAGTGATCCCATGCAAATCTATCGCTCTGCCATTAATAACGAGGAACTTCGAACTGGGAGACCAAGTCAGCGACCACTCGATATACCAAGAGAAATTGCCATCAAAGATCCTGAAACCCGAGACATGTTCATCGACCACCTTCGAGACTTGCGTGAAATATCAGATCAATTTCTGTTGGCCATGGAAGCACTATTGCACAAGATGCCATACGGAATTCGTTTTATCTGCCAACAAATGTTCGAAGCTCTTTTCCAACAATTCCCTCGAGAGCCACAGAACCACCTTCTTCAAATCGTTGGTAACTGGATATGGAAGTTTTATCTTCAACCAGCTCTCACATCTCCAGAATCAATGGGTGTTGTTGAGAAGCAACTCACACCGTTGCAAAAACGGAACCTAGGCGAAGTGGCCAAGGTCCTTGGCCAAATCGCCTCTGGACGACTTTTTGGTGGTGAGAACATATACCTTCAGCCGCTTAACGCATACGTAGGAGATGCCATCGAGCGAATTACAGTCATCTTCTCAAACATCATATCGGTTCCAGACGCAGAAAGCACCTTCGACATTGATGAGTTCAACGACCTCTACTCCCGCATGAAGCCCACCCTCTACATTAAGATGGCAGATATCTTCGCCATCCACAATCTTGTTTCCGCAGAGATGCCTTTCATTTGCCCACACCGTGACGATATTCTCCGCGAGATTGTCCAGGAACTTGGAAGCGCCAAAAACAATGAAACAGAAATGATGGGAGTTACGTCAACCGAAATCCACATGCACCTTACTCCAAAGCTACATGATATCGAAGATCCAGAGGCAGAAGTCAAAGCTCTCTTCATGGAGACCAAGCGCTGTATACTATACATCATTCGAGTTCAGTCAGGCCCAAACCTTATGGAGATTCTTGTTCGTCGAATCTCGCGAGAAGATGATGAGAAATGGCACGCACTACTTCGTGAGGAGTTTGCTGGAGGCAACAAATCACGTGGCGCGTACTCTGATGCGAATACGATGGTTGATATCAAATCTATGTCATATATGGAGCTCAAGCGAACAGCCCTGGAGAACATCATGAGACTCGAACAAATGGGACGGATCTCAAAACACAACAACTATCAAGATATCCTCAATGCCATTGCATTGGACATCCGAACTAAGAGCAGAAGACGAGTGCAGAGACAGCGAGAGTTGGAAGGTGTGAGACTTACCATGCTCAATTTGAACGAGAAGGCAGAGTGGCTAGAGAGTCAACGAAAGAGCTACGACAACTATATTGAGCAGGCTATGATGACTCTTCAAAAGAAAGGGTATGTTAAAAAGATTCATTCCATGCGTAACAACACTAACGCACTCACAGCAAAAAGAGATTTCTCATGCCCTTTTCTAAGCAATATAACCATGAGCGCGAACTGGAACGTTCTGGACGCAAACCCAAATTTGGATCATTCAAATACTCAGCTCGCACGCTTGGCGACAAGGGTGTTCTCGTTGCTTGGAAGGGTTACACTGACCGTGAATGGGAGAAGATTAATCTCACAATTTCTTGTGACGAGGTTGGAGTCTTTTTCATTGAGGGTAGCCGAGGGAGCATCATGATTTCAGGAGCGAGCGCGCAGGTACCGATGGATTCGCTTCTTGCTGCGCAATTTGCAAACCATCAGTACATGGACCTTTTCGAGGGTTGCATGCGTCTCAACGTTAATCTTTTCCTACATCTGCTTTACAAGAAGTTCTATCGTACTGAGTAGAAATGGGCGGAAATCAGTGGCGTTCTTTGATCTTGGAATGGGGTTGGATGGATCAATGGTGTTTACGTGGCATGGCATTTTTATGGCGTCGTTTTGCCGGAAGGATAGTATTGCTGTGTATATACATTCGATTCATTAGGGGTGGAGTGTATGGAGATATTGGTAGATATTATGAATTCAACGAGTCAACTCTCCAGTGTCTTTCGGCAACCGTGATTACATCCATGAGTACTCTCCCATGCTTCAAGCATAAACCAACTCGTGAAGTTCTAGAGCTGTCTCTGATGCTCGTCAGCTTATTGGGGCAGGAGCAGCTTATGTATTGATTGATGTAACACCTTCCTGCCAACCTTCGAAATAGAGCCAACTATATTTACGCTCACCATCCAGAACCTCAAACCTCAACATCACCAACTCTGGAAAACTCAAGGCGTAAAAATGGGTCAACAACGAAAGAGGGAACCTATTCGCGAGGCACTAGTCTATCCTTCTTTCTTTATCACGAGAGCATTTGCCAACGCCATCCCCCATAAAGCCTCCCGGACCTCCAGCAACGAATTCTCCACAATTGATATTGAGCTATTGGAGTTGACTCCAAGGACCTACAACGCAGTCGACACTAAAAAGCCGAAACAAGTCAAGGGTAATGCTCTCCAGGTACCTCGATCTCCGACAGCACTTCTCCCTGGAGAACATAACCGGGGGTTTGCCCATCTTCTACCCACGTCTCCACAAATGACACAATTTCCAGAATGGCAACACAATGCGAAGAATTCCCCCTCAAAACCCACAGCTGCTCCAGCTCTCAAAGACAATTCTATGTGCGTCTTCTTGGGCGCAGCTCTCGGCAGATGCAACTCTCTCACGCCGGGATTTACAACTATGGGCCCGTCGCTGCAGGCACAATGTCTCTGCTACTCGTCTGCAGTCTGGTCTCCAGACGTGTTCGACAACGCGGTGAATCAATGCGCTGCCTTCGCTAGTACGGCCGTTCCAGTGGCATACACTCCGCTGATATACCTGGATGGATTTTGTGCGAGTATGGGAAATGTGAAGGGTCCTCAAAGTACGGTTGTAGCAACCACTACAGCTACTCTGGTAGATGCACTAATGACGAGTAATTTGAATTGCGAGATTTTGTCGCAAGTCAGCATGTCGTGCAAAGAGAGACACATAAATTTCAACGACTTGGACGTCACTGGGAAAGCAAAGTGCTTGTGTTACGATAGTAACACCTCTTGGGGACCGATTATTTTCGATAATTCTGCCAAGGCATGTAACATTCGGAGAACTTATTCGACCCTGTTTTCCGCGGCTTCTCTGGTCAATCTTTGCACTTCTGCCGGAGATGTTCTACCAGACGGCTCAGTCATCGCCAGCACAATACCAAATTCTCTGACGCGAACCTCTTTCAGTATCATTCTCTCGCCGCCCACGCCCGTTTTACTCTCGACATCTGTACCGCCAATGGCTATGTCCTCTGCAACCTCCAATTCTACATTATCAAGCTCGACCTCAACATATCAATCCTCCGTTCTTTCGTTCTCGGAATCAATGGCGTCACCTATTTTATCCTCCATTCCTTCCGTCAAATCATCATCAAATCCCTTTATTTCAAGTAACACCAAACTCCCATTGTACCTCGCCTCATCTCAAACGATGCAAACCTTCTCTCTGACTTCCTCCCCAATGACTACGACAAGTGCTGACACCCCAGCTTCGGGCACGTGAGAGAAGGGATGGAGGAGGGAACTAGAGACATGGGAAGCAATCTGGTATAGTTATTGCATCGCTATAGTGCTTTGTTTTTTATGGTAGGAGGCCTTCTCGGTGGTCCGGTGTTGAGAAGGCCTGCGAGATAATCTTTTGGAATCTGGGACCCGCTACTCGAGTACTTATCGAACGATTAAGATAATACATATTTTCACGTGGTTTATCGCCTTCAACAACTGTATGATCCTCCAGATATCACGATCATCCAAATCAAAAAAGAATATCACGCAACAGCTGGTAATCCTTCCAATATGCTCTATCCATGTGTTTTGTTCTTGCTCGATTCATACTTTCGGCTTGGAACTTCATGTGTTGTTTGGGGAAGAACGCAGCAGACAGCATGTGGGAAAGAAGGGATTGCTGGACGAGCAGAAAAGGCAGCAAACGTCGCACTTTGCCAGCAGATACAAGAACGGCGACTCACTTCAATGCTCTTGCCTTGGAGTCGGGCTTATCTAGCTGTCAGAGAAAGAGCGTTCAGGCCAATATGGAAGGAGGTACAACTGCACCGACCCTCTTTCTGCGCGGCACCATGTCTATGGAGACCAGTCATGTGGTTTAGAGGGCAAGTGCTTGGGAGTATGGATCACGCGGTTTGTCTTCAAGAGAAGGCACGACGAAGTCAAATACAAGTCAAAACCGTCCATTTTTCTACAGTTGGCCGAAGCCAGGCACCTCCCACCAAACAGCAACCACAAACGACGTCCTCCCCCTCCTAAGCGGAGGGACCATCGGCCCGGCTGGGCATATGGTATGGTTGTGGCATTTGTTGTTGGGGGACTGTTTGGGTTGTATATTAGCGAGGGAAAGAGTGACGCAAGGAACAGGATCTAAAAAGGAAGGAGAGATTTACACAACGCACGCCATAACCATTCACCATAGACCCAAGCTTTTTCCACCGAATCGTAGTACCGCATTCTTTCATCGGCAAGGACATCAGATCGAACCTTCCCAACAGTGTCAGCGTAATGTTGAAAAGGGACACCACTGTGCATCGCCTTCTGGTAGACTGTAAGTGGAGTGTCAGCTCTTTGTTTCTTCCTTTGAAGTTTTGGAAGTGAAGAGGAGGGGTACTAACTTACTGTAAAACATCACCCTATGATGATAAAGGGGATAGTCGTACATACCAGAAGAATCATCGTCTGGGGAGGCTGGGAACTCTCCAAGCTGGTGGTGGTGAGGAGATGGCAAGTTTACTCCACCCAACAGTCCTGCGGCAAATGCGAGATCCATGCTGCGAGGGCGGGATGGTGGTGCTGGTACTGTCTGCTCGACAAACTCTGGGCCATTTCCTTGGTTTTGGAAGAATCCTCCTTGGTTGCGAGGGCCGAATGCTCGTGGAATGCTGAGGTTGGCCCCTTGAGGTTGAGATTGAGGTGAAGGGAAATTGTTGGGTTGTGCCGGAGCCGGAACTGCTGGAGCAGGAACAGGTGCATTGGCGGGAGCAGCGGGTAAGAGATGGGTATCATTCGTATATTGTTGTACTGGGTATTGCTGAACAGGAGCGTGAGAAAGAGAAGGGTTCGTGTTGCCGTGGGAAGCATTGCTGGTTTGTGCGGAGTTTGGAGACAAGTGACCGATCTGCGCTTGGTTCGCATTATTGATGTTACGTTGTTGTCCATTCATGGTAACTGGACCTCCATTGCCGTTGACTTGAGCTTGAGCTTGAGAGTTCATCATGCTGAAGCCATTGTGTTGTCCTCCGGGGTAATGGTATTGGGTTGGTGTCTGAACCTGACCATTCGAAGGTGGTGGGAGAGAGGACTCAAAGTCGCTATCTTGCTCGTGTTCGTAGCCGTTTATCATGATTTCGGTATTGTCGAGAAACCTTGTAAATGAAAGCGGGCAGATTAGAAGACGACACTGTCGAGAAACTTCGTAATTGAAAGCGAGCAGAGGGATCGTAAGAGAAAAGACTGTCTATCAAAAGAGTGCGCGACAAATTGCAGACCGTTTGATGGTAGAAAGAGAGAAGAGTACTATCAAAGAGCGTGAGACAAATGGCAGACTGGTTGAGGGTACAAAGAGACGACATCGATCGGTTGTAAAGGAGAGTGTCGAAAGTTTCGAGAGCTAAGAGAAAAAACCAGTCCGATATTTCGGTTCGAAGGTGAAGTTGTTGAGAGAAGTTTGGCGAAGGTGAAGTGAAGGTAAACAATCAGCGACCGTTGCCAAGATTTGACGAGAACCTCAAAAATCAACGCTCCGATAGTCACTTCTCGATTTCTTGCCCCAGACAAACATTTTGGCTGAGAAATGCGCAACAAAGATTCTATATTGGAACATTCTATTTTCACTATATACTGCTACGCTGCGAAAGGGCTTTTCTCCTGAGAGGAACAACTCTGAATCTTGTTCAAGGACCAAGAAAGAGAAATCATGCCGAAGCATAGAAGCGAAAATAGAAAAAGCCAAATATTCTCATCACTCTCTCCAACATCGCATCATCCTCATCACCACATCTCAAACCCAAATACTCAACTCGTTTATACTCGCTAAGGAAAATCTATCTAACTTCCACCTCTTCAGCAACAGGACCATCAGACATCAACTTCATCTCGCAAGCCGTATTCTTGGAGGTGAGCTGAGGCAATTTATGCACCGTTACCGTTGTAGGCAATGCGGTTGACGGATCCAGTACCTGGGCTGACGACCTTACCAGTGGTAGCAAGGGCAATGATGCGGGAAGCGACGGCAGCTGGGGTGGTAATACCCTCAAGAGCGATGAGGTATGCAGCAAGTCCAGCAACGTGAGGAGCAGCCATGGAAGTACCGGAGATAGATCGGGTAGCTGTGGTGGAACCAATCCAAGAACTGAGAACGTTGACGCCTGGAGCGAAGATATCGAGAGCAGCGCCGAAGTTAGAGAAAGAGGCACGACGGTCAGTAGAGTCGGTGGCACCGACGGTGATTGCGGTGGTCTCGGAAGCGGGGGAGACGTTGTTGGCGTTTTGGTTCTCGTTACCGGCGGCTACGACGACAGTGACACCCTTTTGGTAGACAGCGCGAACGGCGGAGTTGGTAGCGGCAGAGTAGGGTCCTCCAAGAGACATGGAGAGAACAGAGCGGGCTGGGGCGTTGTTTCCGACCCACTGGATACCAGAGATGACGCCTGCGGTTGTTCCACCTCCATCAGATCCGAGGACTTTGACGGCGACGAGGTTTGCCTTCTTGGCGACACCGTAGGTAACACCTCCGATGGTTCCAGCGCAGTGAGTTCCGTGTCCGTTTCCATCAGTATTCTGAAAGCGATGTTAGAGATGTGCCAGAGATGTAGGCAGGGCCAAAAACTTACGGAAGAATCAATGAAGTTAGCTCCCCATCTGGCACGTCCTTGGAATTGAGCGTGACCGATAAGGATACCAGTGTCGACAACGAAGACAGTGACGCCAGCTCCTGCGGTGGTATCATAGATGTATGAAGTGGTACCTGGGTTGCGGTGGGAAATGCGACCAAGACCCCAGGTGGCTCCAGTCTGGGTGGTCAAGGCCGAAGCACGGACAATGGCATCCTTCTCAATGTAGGCAACCTGTAACAGTCAATATGTATTTGATGGCGCAGATTAACGAAGACTTGCATTTGGAGAGTTGGCAATCTCAACAATGGTCGCTGCGTCGGCAGTAACCTGGAAACCCTTCAAGGTCTCAAGATCCCACTTGGCACCAATTCCGCTGCCATCACGCTTCTTGAGAGTGGAATCAATGCCACTGACGAAGGCCTCGGCGGTAGTGGCGTTGACATCGTTGTTGTAAACAACAATGTACGAACGTTCGACGACAGATCTTTCATTGGGGTTGCGGATCTTGAGATGACCTGGGGTGGCAGCAGGAGCAGCGAAGCTATTGTCAGGTCAGAAGTTTGTTCGGGAGTCATTGGGTGTTTCATTTCCAAAATCACTATGAACCAACTCCTGTGTTGAGTTCATAGACTAGGCTAGGTAAAACTGAGGTTTGTACATACACGACTGGGAGAGTAGCCACCACAGCGGCGAGCTTTGCAAGGTAGGAAACCATTTTGGGCTAGAGACCTGAGAATCAATGAGCTCAAGAGAAGACCGAGAGAAGACTGTGTTGACTGATGAATGAAGACTGTTGAGTGGTGAGGATGAAGATTCGAATCCAGAGGGAATTCATTGACTATTTATCCTCCCCTGAGACTCCCACGTTGTGTTGCCTCTTGCAGAGTGAGTTGTAGATACTCAAACTTTGCCACCTGCCAGCATGTGGTCCAAGCAAGCTATGTCAACCTCGAATATGCATTCTGTATTGCGAATTTGCACGAACACCTTCTCGAATGGTAAACATGCGTGACGATCTAGGAAGCTCAACTTCAAATGGGAAGCTCGAAGTGAGTGCAGTCCCTCTGCAGGTGGGGGAGGCTCTTGCGGACATCTTGGCTTGCGGTAATCGTCAGGGGTTGAATGCACAGAAGACAAGATGATAGGAGAAGTTCGAAATGAAGGAACACAAAGAAGTGCGCTAGAAGCCTTAGAGCATGTGGACTAGTCCGTCCCGTCGCAAAGAATCATTGAGACTTTGATTGCCGATCGTGAGAGTGCTAGGGGGTGCCAAGACTTTGTTTGTAGATGCACGCTATTTCTTCACCCACAGTACCTTGATTTGATCTGAAAGGGCAAGTGGCAAGACTTACTGTCTGGATAAGAGTTGGGTTTCTTTAGCAGGGCAGATACCAAGGCACTTGCCAAGTTTTCAACAAGAGTTGGACGAATACTCCACGAATATTGCCATAGTAAAATGGAAGGATCCCTTGGAGAATTCCTAACCAAGACATTTAGGTATAAACATGTTGCGCGCAACGCAGAAAAGACGCAATAATAGCATAGCTGAAGCAGTAGAAATACAACCTGCCGCAATAGGCGAGGGTGCCGAAGTGTTGTAAACGCTCCCCTTGCTCAATTCGAATAACCTAGGGGATGATCACATTTGCCGAAGCACCCAACGACGTTTATTTGAGTGGTCCAATCATCAAATTCCCCTTTTATAATTGTGCCAAATCAGAGGAGAGGATGCCTCTAGACCACTAGCGATCGTCGTTCCACAGAGCTTGTGCGAGCTCGTTGGCTTGGCGGCGAGGATCTGCAAGATGGGAAGGAATGCGATTTGGCAAGCGATGCCGATTGACTCAAGTACTTCCCGTGGTCAGGAAATATAGCCCAGTCCAATGACAGCTACCAAGGTGTTTCGAGAGGAATACATGAAAGTACCTGGGCCATATTATCTTGACAGAGGCTAAATTTGAGATTTGACTTGATATTCAGATCCTGGTGCTCAAACAACTCATGCAGTCAGCGTTCTTGGTAGAGAACCGTAGCCGCCGGTGAGATAAAAAGGGGTTTGGCGAGAGTGGCCAGACTCTCCTCTCCTGCTTCGAGTGGTGTGCAAACGAAACGGAAGATTTCCGTTCCAAGAACGCGACGGTTTGTCGAGGACGGCGGAGAGGGGCAGACAAGTCGAGTCGCAATTAAAATAAGCGAGGAAACAAACAAGGTGGGGCAGTCCATGCCAAGCCGCTAGGACAACCTTATCGACCCTTATCTCCTTGCTGAGTCCTCTCCACACCCCCTCCGTCGTGGCACTTCTGCAAGTTTGGCACACGGCCATTCCCATCGACAACAATAATTGGCATGTGCGAAATGCATGCGATATAGCGCGGAGCAAACATAGCGGCGGCTGTTCAGGTGCAGCGACAGCGAGGTACCAAAGTATCTCTTTCCTCCTTCCAAAAGCGTGATGAATGCCGAAGCTGGTTTGGGATTGGTAAATAGTACCAAGGAATCAGATTGTTTGCAGCAAAACACCGATTCTACAACAGCTCTGGCCAGCCTCCTAGCAACGACTTGCTACGATTCCACCTCCGTCACAACACGGCAGTTCCAAACTACCCCAGATAGCGATAGCCAGTGCCGAAGGGGTATTATTCCGTGTCATCTGCTAGTCAGGCGGGTCGTGCTAGCCCGTTCGTCTGTTTGTCGCGTTGCGTAGTCTTGTGTCTGTATGCCTTGCACTGACGTGCTTGATCCATCATGGCATATGTATGAGGCCATCCCCAAACAAATTTGCGTTGATCTTGTAGCCTTCTCTTTTAGGAAAAACACGCTCTCTTTGGATAGACGATGAAGCTGACGACATGTCGCAAATTAAAGATCTCTCTGGTACATACTGAAGTGAAATTCATAATCTTCGAGGTGGTGTAGGTAATATAACCCACCTTCCCTTTCCAGATGCAACCCTCACATTGGGCCAAGACGGCTCCGGATTTCCTGCAGACAACTGTACATCAACACACTAAGCGACATAGAGAACTTTCTCCATATCTGATCATTCTTGAGGCAATCCTAATACCTTGTGGTCATCTCCTCTTATCTGAGGTGTTGCGCAACGGTCCATCTGCAGTGATGCAACAATATCCATGCGTGCGCCAGTATGCATGATTGGGACCTTTCGTAGTGGAGGTTGTGCTTCATCAACAGCCTTATGTGAAAGAGGTTGGAAGCAATTTGAAATGACATAGGCAAAATGCCGGTCTCTCGTCGTTGCATTCCAGATTCTCTCCTCTGTGCAGCATGATCATGCTCTCGCGGACAAGAGAAGAGAGGTTAATGTCGGCCTTGTTAACAATTGTAAACATGATCTCGCCGTGCAGCTCAGTCCATCGGACGAGGTCTTCGGCTACCGAACAGAAGATGCATACTGGGCAGGTGGAGCGGGCGTTGCAAGAAGCCAACAAGGTATTGATTATGCAAGCTCAGCTGGCTTCACTCATCTACCTTGACTTGTCTGCATCATACAGCTCGATGACATCAAGTCACTTAGCCGCCTTCCTCAACAAAAGAACCAGCACTACATCTTCATGCTGCCATCTGAGACCTTTTCTGAGACCACTTCTCACCTTCCTCAAGAAGAAGCTCTCACAGCCTTCAGACTATTTTTACCTTTGGTTAGCATCCAGGCCCAGAAGCCCAAAACAACAGCGACAACGAAGAAAATGAATACAAGCGACCCTCCAAACACGATGGAGTGATAGGTCCAAGCATTCTCGGGAGCCATGCCCACTCGAGTCACCGCAATCGTCCAGGGGAGCATCCAGAGCAGGTTAGACCATAAAGCTTGGAAAAAATACCATCGCGGAGTTGTTGCGAGCAAGACGGATGCAATCTGTGCGTTAAGGGCATAGAGTATGCAACACCAATCGATCGTCTACACATTTGAGTTAATCAAAATGTCTGAAAGGGCTAAGGGGAAACTACCTTCCACATGCGTTGAGTGATTTTGGCGACTGTTTCTGATCCTGAAAGATAAAAAGCGAAATTATGGATGCCCCAGCACGAGAGGAAGAGAAAGAGTGGGATTTCCACAGCAAGTGCAACTACGCAGGAGATCCAGGCAAGAAGAGTGACCTCTAAATCATAAATCAACAGGTGGGATACAGATGAAAAGATGAAGACATACTGATGAGATCTCTTCTTTAAGCCCTAGGTCTTCTTTCAGTAGCGCCAACATCAGATCTCCATTGGCCCCAAGCATGGCCGACAAAGGCTAATTTTGATTGCTCCAGAGATAGAATTAGCACTATGATGACTCCCCATCTGATTGTGTTGAAGACTCCCCATGCAGTCGCATAATTCGAACCCATATCTACAATGCCTGTGATGAGCCATAGATAGATTACATTTCGAGGAGCGGATTCGAAGAACTCCCATATACCAGGCGGGATGAGGACAACAAGATGAGCCAGACTAGGTTTGGAACTTCCAGTTGCTTCGGGGTCCACCTTTTGAATCCTCAAAGATATGAACAGGAAGTCAAGGAGGCCGCAACCAGCTATGATCAGGTCGCAGCACATCCTGATCCAGGCCTGTGTGTTGATGCTCGAGGTGTGTGATCCGACATGGAATTTGGATGTTATGAGAAGGTCAAGAATGATGTTGATAACGACTTTTGTCGAACTAACTACAAGAGGTACATCGGGATGAACCAGAGCTCTTGTTGAGGCCGAGACAGCTACTTCGATGGCCGAAGAGAAGGCTTGAACAAATGGTATGCGCACGTACTTGAGTTAAGTTTTGCGCACTTCAATTGGCACAAAAGCCCCAGCTAGTTTATCGGCGCTAGCAACGAAGATGATGGTTAGGATAACGCCAAGAGCCATTTGGACCGTGATTAGGGTGTGGGCAAGTCCGATTCTTGACCGAGTAGACCGAGTAGTCCTGTCACCAATGGTGCTCCACGCAGCGCGAGTGAGTCCTTCGTCAAGAACTTCAACAATCACACTAATTTAGGTATACGCATCTATATCAGCTCAGTCAGATCATCAAAACAAAATCAGACTAGCTCGGAGAGCAAAAGTGGTAGAACTTACCAGTAGTAACAACACGAGAAGAATAGATGTCGGCAATCCACAGCTTACTCAAGGTACCGTAGATTGCTGGTAACGTAAACGCACCGATATCGAAGAGTAGAGATCCTAGGCAAGTATCTCTGTGTAGTTTACTCCTGACAAGAGCAGCTTGACTAGGTCTGTGATCAACCTCATCATCTGCTGGGATAGTGGTATCGTCAAACGAGTCGTCTTTGTTAGGAAGCATTCTGTATCTGACACTCCAGTATAAGGCTGAGGCCAACATAATCGTTCCAGTAGAAGTTCTCCTGGTGGCTCACCTCGGAATATATAGATACGAACCAGATGAGGGGCATGGTCTAAGTTTTGAAGCGGGCTTGCAGCAGAAAACTTGAGTGGTGCGTTTACCAGTAGCCAAGCTTGGGACTCACGAGTTTTGTGTTTGGGAGGCACACCTTTGAAGATGTTCACGGTAGACTCGTGAAGATATACGTTGCGAAATCCGGATTAAATCTATGTTGCGCTGTGAAGACCCATCACATGATTCCCAGGCAAAAAGACCACGAAGCGTTCCTAGTTGCTCCTTATTCAGTACCGTTCAGTACCGTGCATTATTTCGATGATGCCCGCCTATCATTTCCACCCAGCTGTTTTGTTTTCGATGGAGTTTGAAGGTGGTTAGATTGCGCGATGCTGTGTAATTGGAACAAGCACTGTGCTGAAAGGTCAAGCCTCCGTTTTGTCTGAGCGGCACCTTGCCATGCCCCGAAAACCGCTAAAACCAGACTGTACTATAACAGGCTAGTCGCCGTCCCGTTTGTTGTTTATGTTTTTATCGGGCGAGACTGTGCAACACAACGTACATTCCGACTGCAGTTCTTACATTCCTCGAGTTGTTGGTATTGCAGGAATTCTATAGCAAGAGTGGCATCGTGAGATTGTTTCACCAATATGCCCCTTTTTAATCCTCCGGAATACGAGAAGCACGTGGTGCCAAGGTCTACGAAATGCCCTGATTTGGACGTTACCACACTTCTGTTGGTTCGACTTTATCCAAAACTCCAGAAACCAACACCTCTAGAATGGGTAATCCCACGTCCAGTGCGCGTCCTGATGCTTAAAGTAAGCGGGTATCCGTCAGCGCGGATATATTTTAGCCAACGTGGTCAATCGCTTTATTTATCTTACTACCCCTAGATCTTCAATCATGGCCGCTCATCACTTGCGAGCCTCATTCACCCTGAGCCCTTCAACTTCTCTAGAAGCTCACCTTCGCTTTCCCTTTCAGCTGTCTGCCTGATTCCGTCTTCTTCCGCCCTGTGGCAGAGTCTCCCCCCATTATGTCACGTATCTAATAACATCTACACCGACAAAACAAGGGGAAGCAGCTTTCAAAATGCTCCCTCCCATACGTCTCCTTGTTAGATACGTCTTCGTCGTTGTCTTCGTTTTCGTTATCATTGACTCTCTTTATGTTTGGAGGAATGATGCTGATTCTCGGAGTTTCTTTTCTCAATATGGCCGACATAGCCAACATGGGAGCTCAGCGATGGACTATTATGTGAAAAGCAGCTTTGACTGGGGTAAATCGAAGCAGTTCTTTCCTGTCTCTTCGATGGTTTCTCTTCCCTCCGGTACTCCAAACTCCCTACCAAAAGTGCAGCACAAAGCCCGGCCTGAATCGCCACTTGAACGTTTACGCCTGGATAAACAACGCACTGAGGTCAAGCAAGCATTTCATAAATGTTGGAGATCGTATCGCAAATATGCATGGACGAGTGATGAGCTTACCCCTCTTAGTGGTAGCAGCAAAAATCCATTTGGAGGTTGGGGTGCCACTTTGGTGGACTCATTGGATACGTTGTGGATCATGGGATTGGAAGAGGAATTTCATAGGGCAGTCGAAGCTGTGGCTCAGATTGATTTCTCAACGACAGATTCGACATCGGCCAATATGTTTGAGACGACAATTCGCTACCTTGGCGGTTTATTATCGGCCTATGATCTCAGCAAGGAAAAAGTACTCTTGCTGAAAGCAACGGAGATCGGTGATCTTTTATACGCTGGTTTTGATACACCAAATCATCTCCCTCCTTTTTGGATGGATTACGAAAAGGCCAAACACGGAAAACTCACTGCGGACAGCAGCATTCCTCTGGCGTCGCCATGCACACTTTCTCTCGAGTTCACTCGCCTTTCACAGCTCACAGGAAACGACAAGTATTACGATGCAATCAATCGAATTACATTGCTGATGGAGACAGCACAGAATTCGACTAAAATTCCGGGTCTCTGGCCGGTGTTCCTCAACTTCGAGAGTCCAAATCTTCTCGTGAACAACTACTTCTCTCTGGGTGGGAATTCGGATTCGGCTTACGAATATCTACCCAAAATGCACCACCTCCTCACTGGTCTTGACACGAAATACGCGCCGATGGCTCAAAATGCGTTAGAAGCTATCAAAAATAACATGCTCTTCCGACCTATGCTCCCAGAACAGGATGATATTTTGTTTGCTGGCGATATTCAAGTCTCGAGCGTCAGATACCAGATCCGTCCTGATATTCAACATCTGGGTTGTTTCACAGGAGGAATGTTTGCTATTAGTATGGTTTTTCCCTTATTTTTGTGAATATTTTGGATTGTGCTTACCGGAAGCAGGTGGTCGTCTCTTCGACAAGGCAGAGTATGTCGAAGTTGGAGAGAAGCTCACGAAGGGTTGCATATGGGCCTACAATGCCTTTCCCACCGGTATTATGCCAGAGGCTTTTAGCCTGTTCCCTTGTGCCAATCCCGAAGACTGTCCATGGAATGAAGATAAATGGAGGAGCAATGGTGGTTCCGCTTTCCCAATTGGCGTGAAAAATGTCCAAGAAGCATCATATATTTTGCGTCCAGAGGCCATCGAAAGTGTCTTTATACTGTACCGCATTACAGGAGAGGTACTGTACCAGGAGGCTGCATGGAAAATGTTCAAGGCCATCATGGCTGCGACAGAGACGAAGTACGGAAACGCGGCAATCAACGACGTGAACACTCGTGGAACTCCCCACCAGAGAGATTCGATGGAGGTGAGTTTGACTGATCTCAATTTTGCATGATACAACAACTGATTCTTACAGAGCTTTTGGTTGGCCGAGACGTTGAAGTACTTCTATTTGATTTTCTCGCCCCCAGATCTCATCAGTTTGGATGACTATGTATTCAACACCGAAGCACATCCTCTAAGTAGACTGAAATAAATAAAGGATTAGCAACTATCAAATTCAGGACTCAGAAATACGAGGATAATCTCCCCAAGATACTACTTATTGATGGCCTTTCATTGTGAGCTAATCTATGCCCTGCCAATCTAGTCTCGGTAAATACCGCAAAATCTTAACCCTTATTAGCCGTATTCTCTGGAAGCCAGGAGATCTACATGTAAAAGAATCATCCTTTTAGCATCTTGTTTGGTTCTCAATAATCGCATTTTAGTTTCGCCCCTCATTCTGCAGAAACTGGCCTTCCTCTCGTCGATTCGAGCTAACTCGTGTTGCATAACAATACATAATATATATACATAAATATCGACTTTATCGATTTCGATATATTTTAATATTTATATAATCGATATCTATATAATTGTATGTGTTTTTATGCACTATAGAGTCTTAGGGCCCTATTACTTCGGGCGACATAATTTTGTAAACTCCAGCCCCATCCTATGGAGTGAACAGAGCGAACTACTCTGATCTATGGGGTGGAGTGGGGCCAAATACTTAATGGATTTATGGATTCTTGCCGCAGCCTACTTTCCGCAAAAGTTCTTTAAGCGCTATATCGGTGCTACGAGCACATACCCTTGAAACTCTATTTCCGAGCAAAATATGGTATGTAGGATTATCGTTCCTTCCCCTTTGGTAATATTGATTCTACTCTCCTCCTTAATCCCGACGATAATTGTTACTGTGATCATTTAGAATTCCGCGACACTGATTTGAACAACAGAAACGTTTCGTCGCATATGAACAGCTCGATTTCTCCAAATTTTACCCATTCCACCCAAGATTCGACACCTAAAGGTCACTTGGGAATGCTTCCAGCCGAGATAGTGGCGGAGATATTGATTCATCTCCTCCCTCCAATTGAACGAGTGATACTTTTCACAAGTCTGAGATGTGTTGGTCTGAGCTTAGCAGATTGTTTAATGTCTATGTGACTCGCCAGCAGATCGCTACAATCATTTCTTTTGACCTGGGGAAACCTCATGAATCCTAGGTATGTATTTGTACCGATCCTACATTCGGCCTCACAAACCCACAACGCGCCTTATGGGTGTTAGCGAATTCGCTACGTGGCTTCCGGTGCTTTCGTCATTCTCCTGGCTCATCACCGCCCCTCAATAGAGACTGCGAGTCATGTTTTCATCGAGTGTTACACGCCATATCCCAAAAGCCAACCATATCTCGAGACTTGATCCAACATGTAATTTTGAACTTCAAGGAATCTGTTTTTGAAGAACTGTACATCCGTCTGATACCGCCCAATTTCGTATCCATTTACATTGTTCTTAAATAATTTTCCAAAAATGAATTAACTCGAATTATGCCTTCCTACGATACCTACAGCTCTTTGGAACACTCTTGTGGCCATGGTTGACTTGCTCCAAGTATCCCATAACCATTATGCTCCATGCAATACTCCACAACCTGGCTTTTGGGGGGAAACGGATTGTTACTCTTGATCAAAAGTGGAAACTCTTTTGGTGATATAATTGTTTTTTTTGGGGGGGGGGGGGGGGGGGGGCGGTACAATAGGCTGCCGAAGGCAATCTATTGGAACAAGGTGGCGGTAACGTTGGTGCTTGAATGGGTTGGGATTGAGGAGAGTATGCAGAAAGTAGGCATGATGAGAGGACGGTAGCAAATCTGCTGCATAGATTTTAGCTGAGCGGGGCTTAAGAGCGAAAATACAAGCAAAGTTTCAGAAGCGAAATGTATGTGCTTGTTTGACCAATACTATCTGTACTGAATTTGCCAAGGAGGAGCCGTTCTGTTAGATGTTGCATAAATTCGGGCAATTGACTACAGCGGGCTGAAAGTCTTGTCCTTTATTTCTCACAATCTTGCTAATTCTTATCATTTGAGTAGCTTAAGAATTACTGAGATAGCTAGCATCTGTTTACAGTCTACTAGGCAAGGGATGCTTCTTCCTCTTCCACTCGGGTAATAGCCGATGCATGTCTTTGGACACATTCGCATTATTCTTCCACTACAAATAACAAGACTTTATAGAACGTTAAATATCTAACTCTCTTCAGTACAGCTTTATTCCATGGAAGAGTCTCTAATTTAGAACTAAGGGAAGCATGGACAAAAGCGGTCCCGCAAAACTGCGGTGGATATTGGCGAAGGAGCCTTGGCATGATTGGCTAAGCTTCACTCGGTTATCGCATGGTACATAGCCACAATCTGAGAAACATCATATTGCTAAATTAGGTCCTCGGCGTCATCCAATCATTCACCTGGACAGATGGCCGAGCGGGTTAGTTTTCTCCCTATGTTCCCACATTGCAACTCTAACAATTATCCTCTATAGTTAAGGCGACAGCTTCAGGTTCACATGACTGCTGTTTCGAAAGAGCGTGGGTTCGATTCCCACTCTGTTCATCTTTTTGGGTCAATTCTTCCACTTTTATCCAAAAAATGCTGGTCATTGGTCGAGATTATGAAATATATACCTTCTTTTTTGTGTGCCATTTTCCTCTAAAATCACGTTAGAACCAAGTTATTCCAATCACAGACGGGCCATTAGTAGTCATCTTCTTGCCAAAATATAATTTAACCTATCCTGTGACAGAATATCTGCAAATCGATTAATACTAAATTGTTTTAGTATTTGTTGGTAATAGTGGGGACAGCGGTATCATCAATATTTGCGGATGCTTTTCACCATCTCGTAAATAGTGTCCTAAATACAACATAATACAACAGACTTACCACTACAGCGCACGCTTCGTGTTCAGTGTTCTCACCTTTTGTGATCCTATGGTCAACTAACACGTACTCCCATTTTGGGGTATGGAGTAGGTGGACGTCCTTTCTCCTGCAATGGAACAACATCCACAATTGGTAAAACAATTGTATGTTTCTTTTCTTTTTGGAAGTTTTGTGGAATGTTATTCCTCAAGCTTATGTGGCTGGAGAGTTGAGCAGATCTGGATGTTTGCTCCCGTTTAGGGGCAAATAGGAAGAGTTTTTTGACTGTAAGGGAAGGAGTTCAAGGCGGCGGCACCATTTAGCACGATTGTTACTACGTAGGGACAAGAACAAAATGTCAATCCAGAAATTCCACTTGACTTGACTAGCCGGAAGCAAACTTGAAATTGAAGATACGTTAGATAGGTAGGCCAGTCATTCTGTATTTAGGGGGAACGTTAATGTGATATATCCATGAGCCGAATGTTCTGTTTCCTGGCCAACCGCAAAATCAGCCAACAAAACGATCTTTCGTTAGGCACTTCAGCAGCATAATAATGCCTACGATTTGACGAAAGAATTATTATAGGAACGCAAGCCGAAAGCAACTAGTGCGTTTAATTTCCTATGTGCAAGACTAATATACATGATAAAGCAGTGTAGCTTAACTCCAGTTGCCCGCCATGCTCGAGAAAAACCAATGAATATGTGTGCGGCAAAACCATCTTCCCAGACGTTATCGGATTATTATTGCATCACCACCATCTGTACTCTATTCGTAAGAGCAACAAAGAAAAGGAGCAGACAAATATGCCACCGACGTCCAAAAAACCATAAGAAGGCTAGAGTGGTGCGGCCTAAGACGAGCTATGACAGAGCGTTTTGACACAAATTAGTTCTCTCCATACTGCATCCCACTCTAAGAGCTTGCTGAAAGGACTGTAATCATACAAAATACGATTCGCACGCCTGCGTCCCATGGAAGAGAGATATCTCTTCAGGCACTGAAGTGCCTCTGTAAATCTCAGTATTTCTCTTCTTTCCTATCGACGGCCTGTCCCAGATAGAGTTGTACGTCGGTATGACCTGCTTGCTCTACTTTAGACTTATAGAAGCAGTTCCGATGTGGAAAATAAATATCCAATGGATCACCCGCTGGCACAGACGCGTTGTGACGGATGGCTGTCTCGTCGTTTCTGTCCGCCATCTTTCTGGTGATAAGAAACATGTCCGCCTTTTTACGCTCATCTACCGCCAGCCAGTCATTACCTCGTGTAATTTTTAACGTCTCCCAAGCCAGAGAAAGCTCCATCTTCAACCCAGAAAAGGAGCTGACACAAGCCTTTCTCAACTGTTGTGGCCTGCTCTTGCTGCTGCGGTAGATGCTATTTTGCACCCATTCACTCCATCCGTGATTATATCCATTGACATGAATGAAGAGAACATCAGTGTCTGAGTTCATGAATATCTTCTTGCCGTTGGGCTTGCCCGAAGAATCGTAGTTTTCGAAGCAGACCTCATGTTTCTTGAGACTTTAAACATTCTGTAGCAGGTCTCTTCGAAGGAGAGTTTATCGACGTATAATGAAAGAAAAACCTACCCAGCAGCTCGTGACCCTTGAGAAGCATGCGGAATGCCTGGCACCTTGTCTTTAGTTTCGAAGACAACCACTGGGCCAGCAGTTGTGCTATCATAAGATGGAACCGTGACATGAACATCTCAACCTTGGTCAGCAACATGGCCCCAGATCTTGTTTTGAAGCTGCTGCTCGTTAGTAAGTGCTCATGCTAAGATGCCATAGAAACAGAGTTGGAGACAGCATACCTCTACGGGTAGATTTCGAAAGAGATGGAACTCGGTCAGGGTCCTAGGAGTACCATCTGGAGTTGTGGTGACTAAGGCTATGGAGATATTGTTTGCTGGAAGTTGAGAATGGCAAATGGCAGCAGTAGCAGAGGAGGATCGGGATTGAGATGCTGTAGGAGGGGAGGAATCGAAGAGTTAAACAACTTGTAGCACAGTGACCACGCCTTCTTCAGAGTCTGTGGTAGCGGTTCCAGCTTGTTGCATTTCAGTCGTGGTATTCCTACACCGATGTAGTACAAGAGTTCTGAAGAGTGCGGGAATTTGAAAGTGCAAGAAGAATCCGTCTTTGTGTTTTTTTCGGTTGTCGGAAACGTGAAGAGGGTGAGCGGTGACATGAAATTGGTAAAAAAAACTTCGCTCGGGTAATTCCTTTAATCGACAGTCTTCCTCCCCTTCACGTCTTTGAACCTGAACCGTGATTATCGACTCTCTTCTTATCAACATCTTTCGCTCCGACTTTTTGATCAACAGTCCCTACAACCTTTTATCTTTTCCTCCGCTTTCTCTGCAGAATCTTTATAGTTGTTAACAGTAAGTCTCTTCCCACCCTGGATACCACATCCTACTAAGAATGAAGCTCAGCGCGTAAAGCTGCTACTATGAGATCTAAGAAAGCTAGCCTCGCCGAGACTACCACAGAAAAAGGTCACGACTTTGGTGCAACCCTGGCTCAAGTGGATAATGCCGACGAACTATTTCAAGCCGGTTATACTATCGAGGTAGATATTCCTGGGAGTCTGATTTCGGAAGGCGTGTCTTAGAAACAGGTTCAAGAAGTGGCCCTCCACTTAAAATGTGGATTTGGCGGCTAAGTTCATAGAAGCATTCGTTGACTTGCCGCCTGTGCCATTCGAGCTTGAGTATCTCTAGGATGATCTCTTCGGTTGGTAAGGGCTTTAGGTCTGTTGTCAAAAAGTGCTCTTTATGGTCTTCGCAAGAGCCAAAGATTGAGCCGCCCTAATGCCCAACGACATGAGCTAGATACAACCAACTTCGCAGAGGACGGGGCGTTTCTTCAAGGCCAATGGAGACGTGAGTAAGTCTACCCTTGAAGCGGATGGAGAAGCGCTGACTGTCTCATGTTACTGTACAGGATGTTCTAAAACTCTATGTTGTTGGTCGGGCTCGCACGCGTGCGTGGGTTGAACAACATGCAATTGTCCCAAGGGCGGAAGAGATCTCAGATATCGACAGGAAACTCAAAATTGTTTTCACTTGGAGCAGCAGCTCAGAAAGTAAGACCCTGGAGTTGTGTCAGTGGACTGCGGATAAATAGTCTTTGATAATTACACCTTTATGGGAAAATAGGAAATCGTACATGATTAATATGAATGCTTGCTCGCAGAAAACCAAGTAGTTCAACTTTTATAGAGTTCTGTTCTTGAGTTTCCATTCCACAGGAAAGGAAAGCATTTTCTATTCGATAGTGCCAGCTCAGAGTAGTCCCCACTAGCGACTGCCGTAAGACAATCCAGGACGTAGCCATGGTGCAATAAGTAGGCTCATTGTACCTGAATTTTACTGCTTCGTCCTCACTCCAGTCGTCTTCCCCATATTCAACCGTTGCTTGTCCCTTCCCATGGCCGAGGAGCTTGCCTGTCATATAGGATGTAGCCCGGATTGTTTCTCTGCACCCTTCCAGAAATCCAGCCTCCCGATCAGCATTGTAATGCCTATATTTATATTTTATGATTCGATTGTATGTTCTGCCACATCGACTCGATCTTCGAGCTGGTAGTCTAGTAGTGAGTATTCTTTTGGCTGGTAGATTTGGGTAGGGATTGCTTGTGTTGTGCAGAAGTGTGGACGTTGTCGATGCTTAAAAACATGTCTGCAAGGACCATCATGCCCTTTTTCTTTCTGTTTGATGTTAGTTGGAAGGCTTACAACTGAGTGGGAGATTTTATCCAGCTCGCTCCAGCGCTCAGATCACACATCACCTTATTCTTGACCGTAATCTGCTGCTGCCATCCAAGTTGCAGCACCATGATTGAACCTTGATAGACTGCCAATGCAGTTGGGACGTAAGGCCACAAGGGCAAGGAGATATGACGAATGCACCATGTGGCGATTGGGTGTGGTAATAGTTATTGTGTGTTGAGGGGAGGGAGCGGGCGAGCGGGCGGATTGATTGATTGAACCGAAGTCTCAAGAACGACTGTGATGCTTGTCTCGAGGCAGAATTTCAGGTTAAAAGACCGTATATTGTCTGTCGTTTGGATATGGAAGAGGCCATGAGGGTTAATAAGGTGACCAGAAGGCTTCAGAGTGTATGGGTTCAAGTGGTCCTATTCAAAATATTCGTAGGACTATTATGATATTGCGACACAATTCAGGTCAGTCTCATACTACACGACGCACTCAGCTAATGCAGCTCATCATCGCTTCGGTGAGACAATATGTGGATGGATACATGTACAGAACGGGAAATAATACACAGATTTGGAGGTTCTGGAGAATGAGAAGAATGGCAAAGTGGGTCAATGCTGTCTATTACAACTGTCTTGCATAATAGACAAAAAAGACAAACAGTTGAAAAAAGGCCTTACGCAGCTGCTTTAGAGTTGCAAACGCATTTGATACACCTACCTTTGACAAAGATCAAGAAGTACATGAAAATAAGCAGCTCGCGAACCTGCTGC
>JBAMDN010001324.1:0-32540 GCA_037074945.1 Tetracladium marchalianum
CCTTGTCGCCGGTGAGGTACTTAGGTGAGGCCGCCATTTTGGAGAGTTTAATTTGCAGTCTGTTCGCAAACCGAAGCGGCTAAAAGGATTGGGAGCGGGTGCGGAGTCTCTTGCTGTCGCTGGGAAAATCATATCGGCGTGATGACTGATGCTGCAGACCCGCCGAAGCTCGCTTCTGGTGGGGTGAAGATGACACGTGACTTTTTCATACTCACGACTTATCGAGTTTTCAAATTTTATTTGGCCGTTTAATAATCAAAATGTCTTCATTCGCACTAGCAAGGACACTCAAGGACTGATAACAGCAACAAACCAACATCTCAGCCTTCGCAGAGTAAATAAAATGTCAGGGAAGCACGGTGGTCTAATCGTCGGCTCCCTCGTTCATTCAAGTATTCAAGACTCGCCCATCCCACAAGTCGTGACTCGCGTGTCAATATGTAAAGCGGGAACATGACCATGTGTCCGAGATCTCGCAAGAGGTTGTGTATGAGATGAGATCATAATTTTTTCGAGCCCGGTGGATTACAAACAGCTCAAGATTTTGTCTTCTCAACGTCTTCATCCCTTGTAACGCCTTTTCCGGACCTTCAAGCATAAGTCTTGGCATGATTGACAATTCCAAGGCAAGCAAGTTGGGCTTGACGGCCGAACGACGGTTGCAGAGACGAAGAAATGGCGAGATTGTGGCAGCAGGCAGATGCGGCGCAAAGAGAAGGTGGAGAAATAGAAGGAAGAGATACATGGAAAGAATGAAACCAGCGGCAAGTCTTCTGATACCGTGATCTGCCTGTAGTGCAATGTAATTGAATCAGGTGAAATGATCTATCTACTCGGTACAAAAGCCCGAGGAAGTACCCCCAACTCGGGCGATGACATCGCAAACGGAAAGGCAACTGTTGTGTGACATTCGCTGGCTAAAATAGCCTTACCACTCTGCCACTCTATCTACAAAACAAAAAAAAGCTTTGCATTCTTTTTGATTGGCTGTGAAGGCATATCAGCTGCAGTCGTATCACCTCGACATGAACGCGAGAGAAAAAAATATCTGGAGATCCTGCTTCTTGACTGCGAGATATTTGGGCATTTAACCTAGGGTTATTTGAACGTACTTCCTGCTCTGGCTTCTGATTCCTTGCTTGCGCATTTGCTCGACGAAAGCTCTTCTTCACATGTCGTAAACTTTGTCGCGACTATCTCCTAATCGTCCAATATCGTAATCTCCCTCGGAAACTGCGTCGTCATTGCACTCCCACGCAATAATCGGCCTGCCTTCAAGCTCGCCCACGTCCAATAAACAACAACCCCATTGAAGCAGAACTGGCTGGGGAAACCATTGCAAAAGTCAACTAGCCTGACTAGAAACACACACGGCGCCTGTCGGGAATTGATTACCACAGCATTTTATTTACTTTGCGATCTTATCAAGTTGCATCATCGTCATTCCTGCGCGACCCGCCTCAATCTCTTTTTCCTCGAACCCCAAGCAAAAGCCCAAGCACCACGCACAGTAAGTACAGTACAGTACCCGTTTACGCAAAACAGCCTAGTTCTTGCTCAAAGTCCTCACAACAATTCTTCACCTCTTCCTCCCACTTCTCTATCTATCGCGTAAAAAAAACCAATCACCAACTCTGCGCGCGCATCGAGAACAGTTTTCTAATCTCTCCCGCTTTCTTCAGATCTCCGGGCAACCCTAACTAACCCCACAATCGACCACCACTCTTCATCCCACATTCCAAACCGACGATAACTTCCAAACCAGACCCAACACACTGCTCCTCCTCCTCCTCCTCCTCCTCCAAAATGGTTGGCCACCCCAATCTCTTCGCCTTCCCAGACGTGGACGCGCTGGCCGTCAAACTGCGCACCTACATAATCACCTGCCAAAACGCCGGCATCACTCGTCACGACGCCTTCAAAGTCGCTGTCTCCGGCGGTTCCCTCCCCAAAGTCCTCGCAAAGGCACTCCTCTCTCCTCCCACCTCACCAGAAGACACAATTCAATTCAGCAAATGGGAAATTTTTTTCGCTGACGAACGCGCCGTCCCCCTCGACCACGCCGACTCCAACTACGGCCTCCTCAAGACCGAACTCCTCGACAAGATCCCCGCCGCGCAGGGCAAACCCACCGTCCACCCCATTGACGTCGCGCACCTCGACGACGTGCAAGAACTCGCCGATCAATATGAGCAACTCCTCGTGCGAAGCTTCGCGTCGCGCGACAGCGTGAAATTGCCGATTTTCGACCTGCTCTTGCTCGGTTGCGGCCCGGATGGGCACACATGCAGTTTATTCCCTGGACATGCGCTGTTGCGCGAGACGGATGCGTGGGTGGCGCCGATTGAGGATTCACCGAAGCCACCGCCGAAGAGGATCACATTGAGTCTGCCGGTTGTGACGCATGGTGTTAAGATTGCGTTCGTGGCGACGGGCGCAGGGAAGAAGGAGATTATGAAGGAGATCTTTGAGGGTGTGACAGGTTTGCCCTGTAGTTTGGTGAATGCGGGCGCTGGAGAGAGAGCCAGTTGGTTTACGGATACTGCGGCTGTTGAGGAGGTTGCGTTTCCTCGGAGGGGAAGCTTGTGAGCGAGTACGCTGGGAGTGAGTGAGTGAGGAAGTAATTCGGAAGGTAGCTGAAGAAGTGTTGGTTAATAACCATGTGGTAGAGTTCTTAGAAGAAAGGAAAGGACGCAAAAGTAGTGGGAGAAATAATCCGGCTTGGTGTTGATGCCGATCGGATTTTTTCCTTGGGGTCTTTATTCCGTTCTGGTCTGGCTAGAATAGGAAGTCATTTCTCAAAAGACCTGGTAGATTTCCGGTTTTGTATGGTTGAGGTTGAAAGTATTATTGATGAAAGAAGATGGGACAAATGCTGTCAATCTGGCTTGGTAGGTAGAAAGGAACATGCTCAAATACAGTCGCTAGAATTTCTATAGGGGCACAAATGGTGTTTTTTTAAAAGGTTGAGGTCAAGAAATGCAATGGAAAATCAAAATCAAATTACTTTACCACTTTATCTTGTTTTAGTGTCATGGAAAGGAACGTCTTCGGTGGTACTTTAGTTGGGTTACATCATTCTGGCTCGTCTGTCTTAGCGGGTAATTGTTGCTTGAGGAGAGGCACTCGGAGCACTTCGCCTGTGGTGGAAAAACTCAAGAATTGATATGTCCAATGGATTTTGTTTTATGTTTTTTTGGGAGGAAAGGAGACTTGGTTTCTTTCCCACCTTTTTTCAATCGGTCAAAGATCACATACTTACAGCACCCACACTTGACCTTGCGCCGTAAAAGAATTTGATTATGATACCACAAGCTACAATTTACATTGGGAATTATTGTCTCCCTGTTACATCTTGTAATTTATCTTCCTATGATACTTGAATTTTTTTATTCTTTTGAAACACTTTCCATCTGCATAAATATACGAACCCTTTCTTTCACTTTCTTTACGGGGCTTGCCTGTTCGATGGTTGGAAGGGAAGTATTCGTGCACTCGTAAAGTAATCTCGCATGCCCACCTCCAACCATCGCCAGTACTCATGCAAGGCAACGGGGAATTTGTAGACGCCGTCTTTCAACCGAAATGTTGGAGTAAATTGAGATGGAGGCAATGCTTAGAAGTTAGAAGATATGTCGCCAATCTAAAATGTAATCATTCTACATACAAAATTGTGGGCATGCTTCGTACAGTCATTTCCTTGGCTCTCTTGGGCTGTTCCTCCCACTTTGCAGTAAACACTCAGGACTTCATCTACACCCCAATCGCAGACTGGTGCTACAATCCATCCAAGTGAAACTAAGTCCACAGATTTGTCTGCTTTCCTTGTCATATATCTTTCTATTGACTTATTCAAACATGACGTACATAACCTCAAAACCAGCCCGTGCGAAATTAATTCAGACTGCAAGAATTTTGTGGATGTCCCAGGCGGGGCACCCAAATCAAAAAAATCTGCAGAGCAAACACAAGTATGAACATAAGCCCCCCCGGCATCCATCAAATACAAGAAACGCATCAGTTTCAGCTCAATTGGTTACAACAATTGATTCTAATCCTTCGTGGCGCAATTGGCTAGCGCGTTCGACTGTTAAAATCGCAATAACAACGTGATTAGAGACGGCTCAATCGAGAGGTTGGAGGTTCGAGCCCTCCCGAAGGAGGATTTTCTTTTGCATGTTTTCTTTGTATCATCTTTTTCTTTTTCTGGCTGAAGGGTTTGGACTTCCTTGAACAGGCATGGAAGGAAAGAAGGAAGGATTGAACGTGGGATTGAATGCTTTGTTTTTCCGGCAACTTACTGGTAGGTACTACGTAAGGTAGCTATGTCAAGCACTAGACGGATAGACTAGCTTTTGTGGGATGAAGCAAGTATCTGGTGAACTTTTCTTTTTGTTTTTGCAAGGTTTATTATTTTTCAGTATGATTAAGTTCAAGCACCTAGGGTATTCTCATATTACCATCGCCATGACGCTAAAATACACCAGCAACAGCAACAACCAACTTCAGAAGAGCAAAGATTTCGTTCCACCGAGATGACGGACGAAATATCATCGCCATCGCCATAATACAGGATTGCAAGTGTATCACATTACCACTGCCAAACCAACGATTCATCATTCATCAACCATTCCTTGATCTGCTCAAACAATATTGTCAGATCCACCACGAACGTGATGGCCATGATGTGCACCAGATCCAACTGGCTTTCGTCCCGGCGACGCGTTGTGCGTATACTCGCCATTACCACCCGCAACAGTAGCATCATGATGACCATTCGCAACCCCATTCCCATGATAACCACTTGCGACACCATGGCCGTGGTGGTGACCATTACTATGCGCAACATCCACACCATGGCCTCCCCAACCAGCTTTATTCGTGAAAACCGAATGCTCACCAACAACCGACCCCGAATTTCCAGAGAAATCAACAGGAATACCTCTGTTCAATGGGATGTGATTGGTTCTCCAATCCCAAAGCGAGCAGTAGACCATTCGGTAAGCTGAGAAAGCCATGATGGTGCCGATGATAGCGCCAGCGAGGCAGTCGTACCAGTTGTGGTATTCATCGATTGTCAATGCGCCTGCGATGAGTGTGGCGCCAAGGATGGGGGCGTAGATGGCGATGAGTTTCCACATTGCTGGGTGGTAGTTTGCCCATACCTTTAACTTGGCGTTCAAGTAAATAGAGAGGAAAACGAAACCCGCAAAGGCAGCGGTACTGTGACCAGATGGGAAAGATTCAAGGGAGTCGTCAATCTGAGACTCGTCACCCGTGCAAATCTTGCGATCGTACATGATAGCTCTCAGTCCATTTCCGGTTTCTTGATCGGTAGTGACAGGAACGTTAGGTTTGCAAACGGAGAGGAAATGTGGACGCAAGCCGCCAATGAGCCATTTGAGGAAGACTTGGAAGACGGCGGCTGTGATGAGGGAGTAGAGGAGGCCGATTGTGGCGTTATTAACGTCCCAGAAGGAGCGGATGCGGATTTGGCAGATGAGGAAGACGGCGATAGGGACAAGTGAGGCGAGCAAGGCGGCGGCCCAGATAGGGACGATCTCGTTCCGAAGGGGATAGGCGAATTCGGGGTAGACGATTTCGCCGTCTTGAAAGTAGACGGGGAAGGAGCGCGAGGGAGCAGGGTGTGCTGTGTAGACCTGTTGAGGTGGTGGTTAGTATCTTATTCGTGAAGTGAAGTGCGAGGGTTTGTGTGTGAAGTCAAGCACCATGGAGAAGCATTTCCAAGTACTTGGGATCTTGACTTCCAAGCTTCGTCTAATCTCGATCTATAGCGCAAGAGGAGACAGAAAATCACTTACTCCAAGTCCAATCATTCCCATCGCAGCCATGGTGAAGATATCCAACCAAGTAACTTTCAGCCATTGACCGAAAGGAGGACGTCTCGACATATCCATTACAGTGGGAGCTTTCTTCGTCTTATGACCATGGTGTGTAGTTTTATCCGTCGTCGCATGGGTATTAGTAGTAGCCGTAGTGTCGTGTGAACGACGAGAGAAAACATTCATGAGACCCATCTTGATGAACAACTGAGGTTATCGCGGTGGTGGTGATGTTGAGGTCAGGTTGATGTTGAAAGGGAGGATGATCAAGCGGGGGAAAGGAAAGGGAGGAGGAGCAACAGTCTCTTATAAAACCGGCACGAAGAAAATCTCTGTCAAAAAAGAAGCCCAAAGAACGAGATCAAATGAGAAGAATCATAGCCATGAAACACCCGCTACACCTCCCATCACTGTTGGTTGATCTTACCTACAATTTTACGATTCTGCCACCAAAACCTGTCGCTGTGGCACATCTACGTCACTATCAACAAACTCATCTTACGCCAAGTTCCCTGTTTTTGCGCACCGTTGTGCTGTCTGCTCCCTGCTGTTTGACCTTTCCCATCGTGATCATGGGATTTCGGCATGGCCCATATCGAATGGGAGGGCCATCCGTCGCGGTCAAGCATTGCTTGGGCGTTCCTTGGTTGCTCTTGGTGGTCTTGGTAAAGCTTGAAAGTGCCGCACAACCGGCTGCAGACAGGGTTTCTTGCCATGCTTTCGCTACAGTGACAGAGAGGGATCTGTCAGTGACACACTTTGGATCCATGTTTTGTCGCGTTAAAGAAGGTGACTTCATCGTTCTAGTTTTTGCTAGCTTCCAGTCATTGATTCCTCAGGCATCCTGTAGGGCTAGTCTTGAGGGTTCAAATGCTGGGAAAGGAGTTTGTTTGACTTTGTTGACGACTTCTTGGATCTCCTGGAAATTGTGCAATTTCCACGATGCAACAGTACCTTGGATCCTCCATTGCATCGCACTGAATTTATCCAGCCATGTTCGAAAGACGGGAGAGAGGTCTGGGCTTCAATTCAAACTTGCATGCTTGAGATTAGAGCCGTACATGGCTCAGGTACTGTGATGTTCTTACAAGGCACACAAGATGAGGTACTCAAGTATTTCACAGTTCCCCGGTAAATGCTCGTTGCCATAGCCAATCGTTCTCTACAAAAGAAATGTTCAGCTGATGTCAAATATGTAGAACAAGAAACGCCCTCGCTTCCCCCACAATGGCGCTAGTATGCAGCCGTCTCTCCCCAAATCTATCCAAGCAACCCTCAAATTATCGCCAACGTCCTATGCTAGTCCACCAAGACTCCCAAGCCATGAATCTTTTCCCAATGATCTCCTCAAAAGAATGCTCTGGCCCTCCTCATCCGGAAGATAGAACGAGGCTACAGATATGATGGTGTATGCCGCCATCAGCAAGGCACCTTCGAGATAATTACTGCGGCCATCCAAAATCAAGAATCCAGTGATGAATGCGGAGACGAAGAGCGAAACCGTCGCGAAGAGGGAGAAGTGCAATGTTAGTTGTTTCTCCATGGACCACTTTATGAATTGTCAGCACGATACAAGGAAAGATGGAGGTGTTCTCATTGAGTTATGATTCTCCATTGTGCTTGTTGTGGTAAGGATGATGGGAGATATGATATCCGAAATTCTTACCGCTAAAATCACAATGAGAGGTGTGAGGAACAAAGCTGCCAATCTAGTCAGTACAAGTGCACTGTCTCGAGGATGGGTAGGGGCGATCAATACCGATTTGGATACTACTTCCAATTGCAACAGCAATGGCCAAGTCCATTTTATTTTTCGCTGCAACTGTAACAGCCGTGATAAACTCAGCAGCGTTACCAACAATCGGCAAGATGATCAAGCCGACAAAAGATGCACTAAGACCAGTGCCTGTTGTTGCAGCATCGATAGCCTCGACCCTAAATGGTTGAAATTCGGGCTTAGTTCACTATTTTTAAACGTCAAGCAATCAAACGCTCAGCAAACAAAAATACAAGAAATGCAGAGAGCAACTCACATAAAATCGGCACAAACAGCCACCAACGTCGTCGACGCCAACAGCAAAATCACCGCCGCAACCCGCGACAATTCCTCCTGCTTCTCATGCACAACCGGCCGAGTAAGTAGATGGAGCGACGGCCGCGAGTACAGAGATGATAATCGATGCTCTGGCGCCTCGCTGCAGCTACAAGAAATTGATCTTGCTCTTCGAGAACCATGTCGCGATGTCGAAACCTCCGGAACGACATCAAAGATATCGGATTGGTGATGATGGTGCGGGAATGAAACTCGTGATGATGCTCGATTGCGAGAGGGTTGGGCTGAGATGCTCCAGGTGCTGAAGGTGCGAGTTGCTGGTGCGGTCTCGCCGTAGTCGTACTTGTCGAGGAGGTTTTCTATGGGTTGTTTACTCTTCCGGCTTGATTCGGGTGTGGGCTCAGTAGCATGCTCGTGGTTCATGTGTCTTTGGGTATGTGACCTTGACCTGCGCTGTTCTTTCTGATGTCTCGCGAGTTTTCGTCGCGTCCTCTCTCCTTCTGCTATTCTGTTGAAACTGGACCTAGTTGTATTTCTGATGCTATCATCACTACCGTACACGTTGAGAGATTCACTGAATGTGATTGAATGCGTTGATTTGTGACCATTTGAAGCGGGCAAGTTTGGGAATGGTTCAGCAGTTTCGCCCTCGCTCTCATGTTCGTTCTCACTTCCGTCCCGGCTGGGACTGTAATCTCGATTTTCACAATTTTGATTACGGACTAGGGCTCTTTCTCTGGGTCGGCTGGTATTGTTCGATTGTTGTGAACCTTCCGAGTCGGAATATGCGCCTTCTGATCCAGAGAAATCCATCCACTGCATTCGGAAGTCAGCAACCTCTCAACTTGTTGGTAAACCCACAAAAATTCTCTAACGAATCATTCAACATACATGAGCTGCTGGTCCGGGGACGGTTTCTTCGTCGAGAATCTGCTGGGCAGTACCTTCGAACATGTACGCATGAGATCCCAGCTGGAACAGCAAGTACAAACCATAGATGAAAAGCAAGATCTGCGACATTCAATATTCGACATAGCATACCGAATGATTCAGGAGGAAAACTTACAAGGCTAGTCCCACGACTCACATGTAAAACAGCATCATCTGCTTTCTTCTCGTCTTTAAAAGAGGCGTGGAAAGCAGTCTGACAGATTTGTGAGAGGTGTGGAAAGTGGGAGACTCGACACACGTACCGGTAACAAGAGACTCATAACACTCAAGTTCAGCAGGCACGCACTTGTCTGTGTGACGGTGTTGTTGTATGCCTTCAATTTGAGGTTAGCTTGTGAACAATTGGCATCTGCTTCACCTTTACGACATACCTGTTCGCGATACCGCATGCCACCGATGAAAAAAGCAGCCCCTAGAATGAGGAGTAAATTGACGAGGATGGATCCTAGTAATGAATCTTGGACGATACGAATTTCATCCTTAGTTAAAAGTCAGCAGTATTCTTGATTTCCTGCAAAGATTTCAGCTCGACATACTTTTGAGAGGGCGGTTCTGTCCATTTTGCAACAGAAGATTAGCCCACGAAGCAATCATACACGTTGTCATCCAGTTGCTAAACACGGTAGTTTGGAGAGAATGACATAGGAAAATGATGCAGGACAAACGAAACAGAGAAGTTCAAGACTCTTGTTTCGATGTTACAGCCTTCATGTAAACATACATACTAAACAATATCGTGTTAGTTGACGTCTTCGAAGCCTTATGGGTTAGTCTTACAAAATAACAAGTTCTACAGCATTTCCGAATGTGACATTCATCAAAGCACCAACAGTGTCACCCATCGTACTTGCAACGCTTTCGGTTGCGTACGATAGTAGTCCGGATAACGGTATGATAGCAATTGCATTCGTCGCGAACACGACTGAGGCACTGAAATGCATGACTTCTACGGCGACTTTGATTTATTAGGAGTATGTCAGTTGATGTCACCTTCATCAAGTTTAGACACGACTTCTCTTGACAGAGTGATGGGAGATGACAGCTGGAGCATTCGGATCATTCGAAATACATACCTCCTAACGGCACAAATACCAACAGGACATTGAGATAGCTCGAAAAGAGAACACTCTTCGCTGTACCCAACATGGCCGAGAAGAGAGCCATCAACTTCTTTTTCGGATACATCCTCGCCTTCAAATTTCTCTGTCTTGATTTTGGCAGCCTGGAATATTGGCATGAAGAATTAATCGCGTTTCTGAATCGTTGAAATGTGGTTGTGAAATTTGGTGACTCTTCCAGATCTGTCGATGGTAAAACCTCTTTCCCTTTCACCAACAGCAGTCATCTCCAATCCAACAGATCCTTCCTCTTGTACCTGTACTGCCACAAATCTATCCTGATCATCTCGAGAGTGGGGAAAGTCCATGTGATGTTATCAGTACTGCCGGTATCAAATAAAGAAGGGAGGAGACAGCTCGCAATGTACTCTTGCATGTTACATGCCCGCGATAAAGACAAAAAACGCGACATCCTTCTCAATCTGGGGTGTCATACAGTCATTGTCGAAGGAAATTGGCAATCTAATCAACGCCAAGTTGATGATGAGACTTGTACATGACCATGACTTGGTTCGTATCCTTGCATATCTTGAGAAGTTGAGAGGGTTGAGTATGAGGCTTTAAAGGGACAGAAAATAACGCAGATTGTTGTTCGTATTTGGGATCGTCGACGATGTGAGAACTGTGCGGATTCTCTCCGTTGTTTGGGAGTCGGATTCCGACGTTTGGTTTGGGCACGTGCGCAAAGACTGGTTGCCTCGAAGAAATTTCTGGTGATATTTTTTGAAGATTGTTCTTGAGAACTGATGTGGTGAGATGCGGTGAGATGCGGTGAATATCTGGGAATTCAACCATGCTGATCGATACCCAGAGATTTGACAAGTGCCAAGGCGTCTCCCCCTTTCTCCCAATTCCCAACAATGGAAAATGGTCAGTACAAAACCCCCAAGAAGAACATGATGACGCACCTCGATTAGTCAAAAATACTTATACCTTCAAAGCAAACAGAGCAGATCAAACGAGAAAACATTTTCACCCTCCAAGAAGAAACCTTCGACGACGACCATCGATCGCTGAGCTGAACACAATTTTCGTTCACCACTCGACACTGTCACATTCTTTCCGAAAAACACTTTAATTTTGTCTATTCTTACACCTTGTTCCTCTAATTGACTCAAAATAACCTCAATCACTTTCTCTTAAGTCAAATCAGTCTTCAATCTCGGAACGGAAACTATTTGTTCAAACTCACCTTGCGGCTGTTGATCTTTCAACAGTGCTTGGATTTTTGGGGGGGGGATCCAGTTCAGTGGAAACAGAACATTTTCTTCGTGTTGGATAGGACTATAGAAAGCTCAGTGGCGCTATGGCAAAAAGTGACAAAAAAGAAGTCAGTAGGAATCTTCATTGCGAAGTGAATGACCAAAATTAGACCTCAATTTCGACTCGCAGAGAGATCCACGGCAAGATGAAGCCGAAGATTGCAAAAGATGAAAGTTGCTACAATGGTTATTTCTCTTTATATATTTTGATAGTTCGAATTTGTCAAAGCAACTATGTCCGGAATGTTAGCCTGGCATGAAAGGAAGAGTATCATGACGTTGAGTGCGAGTTTCACGGAGGAAACCCATGAAGAAAATTGCATTTCTTAGCCCCAAACAAAATTCACCTGAAAACTTTCACCTTTCGCATATCAGGATATATATTGTTCGTTGATGTACGTGTTTGCTTTCAAGGTCACTCTACCACAGGATGTACAGTCAAGTGATTATTAGTAGGCCATCCGTTCCGTGATTGGTGCTCTGCTCACAATTAACATTGCTCGTTGTTACAAGGGGTTTCCATACCTGAATAGATCTGGTTTAAATGCTGTTCATCCTCCATAACGTCCTAGTAGACCCATAGAATAAGCGCAGATATTTTTGACATCGTCATAACCACAAATAAAAACATCAGCTGTCACATACGACCATAGACTAAAGAGAACTGGGCATCCCGTCCGCTCTGCCAGCCATAAGCTTTAGATCGGTGGATTAGTAGTTGGGTGGGTGACCACCAGCGAATCCCTACTGTTGTATGTTTAGTTTCCTTTTTACCTTTTTTGTGGTTCTAGTTTGAGGGGAGGGGAACAACCTTTTTGGCAAGGGAGGAGGGCAGGAGGGCGAGACACCTCACAGGCAGGAAACCTAGAGGCGAAATTGTTATTGCGCTTAGAATTGGCGTTTTTGGATGCTTTTGTTATGCTCTATAAATGTTGTTGTTTGTGTTGTGGTAAGGTCATCAGGGTGTAAATGTATACATATATATATATTGTTTATCTCGCGCCTTGAAGCACATATCTCCTGCAGGACTGCAGCCAAAACAGTTAGCCACGTTCTCTTTTCCTCGCCCCAAAAAGGATTGAACTGGGTAACGAATCTTACAGCTTTCAACACGTCCATCCTCTCTTCGCTCTGCTCAAAAACAGCCCTGTACTGTCTCACGCATGCTGTGACCATCTGATCCTTCGTTATTCTGCCGTCACAGATATCCTTCATTCTTAATTCCATTTCTTTTCGAAGGAAAGGTTTGTGCAAACTGGTTTCAAATTCCATTTTTTCGTAGCCGTCCACGAGCGCCACGCCAAGGTTGGTAGGAAGGAAGACGTTGTTGCTTCCACCGGCTGGTCTTGCGCCTTCGTTATTTGCTAGAAGTGGTCAGTGTCTCTTTTGAGATTCCCTTCATGTGTCCAAGAGCCCTGTGACAAATTAAACGAGACTCGACATACCTCCACCCCCTCTTGCCCCGTCTCTCCCTCCTCTACCGCCACCCCTTCCACCTCTCGCAGCAGGCTGGTCATTATTGGCGGCCCCTCCGCCAGCCTGTCTCACAATCACATACTCTCTCTCTTGAATTTTCTGGATATGCTCTGCCATCGTCGCATCCGTCCCAATACCATTAGCATCCATCAAGGCAATCAAATCCGACTCTGTTAAATAACTCGGTGGTGTTGTATTCCCCTCATTCATCATCGCTTCTGTCGGCTCAAACGTCTCGCCTATGCGGAAGTTCGGCAGCATAGTACTACTATGCCAATTTTCATACCAGTAAACATCTAGGTAGTTCCGTGCAAGAACCTCAAGACCTGTGGCAGTAAAGCTTTCTTCGCCATACAGGATTTCAACAGTCGTGGTGTGACCTTGTGCGTCTTCGGAGCAACAGGCGAGGAAGCGTCGAGTGATGAACTCGTAGACTTGGAATTCTTGGGGACTTAGAGCTGTTTGGGCAACATATTGAACTGGATGGATTGGAGGATGGGCTTTATCATCATTGCGACCTTCGCGGGGTTGTCGGAAACCATTATTGTTGACGAGTCCATTTGCGAATTGGCCCCATCGATTATCTTGGATCTGTTTCTCGCATAAGGCCTTGAGATTCATGCCTTTATCGAAACGATCGGTTTCTGTACGGGGATAGCTGATGAAGCCTTTTTGGTACAGCCCTTCGGCGATACTCATGGTTTGGGCACCGTTCATGCGGAGGAATCTAGTGGCCATCTTCTGGAGCTCGACGGTGGTGAGAGGGAGAGGTTTCCATTTCTTGGTTGGTTTGGACTGGACCTTGACGACTTTGGCCATTTTGGCGAGTAGACATCGTTCATAGAGAATGGTGACGACGGCACGATCAAAGAGTCGATTTCGAGACCAGTTGAAGACGACATTGATATCATCCCGGTTGTGCGTTACTTTGATGAGCCAAAACTTCTCAGGAACAAAATTCTTCACTCGAAAGTACCGGTCTACTATGAACCCAAGGGTTGGAAATTGGCAGGATCCTACTTTCGGTCAGTGAAATTGTGATGTTTGGTTTTGTCTTAGTTACCATAACTGAGAACACGACTTCTCCCATTTCCGGCTTCGGCAAAAGGTCCTCCAAGGGGTTTTAGACTATTAGTCCAGTGTCTGGTGAACGCGTAGCCAATTCTCAAGTCCATCTCTATTCTCGCAGCCACTGCTGCAATTTGGCGGTCATCCAGATCAATAGGATTTCTTGCTGCTTGAAGGATATGCCTGCAAGGTTCAGTATGATTTCAAGTCATCAAAAACTTAAATAACCCACGCTCTTTCAATATTACTGAATCTTGCTCTCTTGATTTGGATGCCAGGTCTGCCTTCAAGAGCTGCAGTCCTTACTTCGCCTCCAATGTGCTCCCCTTCTCGATCACAATCAGTCCAGATGAAGAGAGCAAACGCGCCCCGGGCCTCGCTCTTAATGTTTCTAGCAATACTTTGTTTGTCCTGCGTTTAGTCAGATTGAACTCAAGTTTTTTGTTTGACAGAAAATACCTCGTCCACGATAACAGAGATGGGTGCTGTGAAAAGAGCTTTGGGATTGGGATTATGCCAATCACCCTTTTCTATATCAGGAGCGAACTTCGCCGCCGTCATATGGCCTGATACACAAGTAAATACAACATTACAATTGCCCCAGGCTCCACCAAAATCGTAGTCGAATTTGTAGTTCTTTATGTAGGTGTTCTGAGTGTTGGCCTGTGTGCTGTCAATATTTTACTTTCATATACGAGATCGCGACCCACGGTTTGGAAATTTCCTCCAGACAAATGACCAGTGACGGCTTTAGAGATGGAGTTCTTCTCTGCCACGCAGAGTATTTTCCTAGGCATGATGTTGTAGCCCAGAGCCGGTTTTTTGAAGAAATGTAAAGTTGTGAATTTTCATGTCACGACTTTCTTGGCCTAATTTGCACCTGTGACGATTGTAGATTCATGTTGTAAGATCAACAACTAATTTGACGCGTCAATAGACAATATTAAAGGCAACGTCAAGTTCGTGGAAATGATGTGTAGAGAAGAGTCGAGGATAAATCTGAGCACGGCCACGGCTACGGGTACGGGATGACAAAGCAGCCGGGCTTCAAGCGCTATAAGGGTCTAGTCCTAGATAGGCAGGAGGAGTCTTGCAGGGGCGGCTAGTTATTCTGGAGACCGTCATTGACAACACCATTTCGTACACATTTCCTTCGCGACACCTTCACATTCTCGACATCACAACTTCCTCTTTCTTCCTTACAATGGCCATACCCGCTGCACTCCCGAATGTTACGAGACTCTACGAGTGCTCCGACTTTACCCTCACGGTTTTGCCTTATCTCCACCAACTCAAACCACTCCCAACGTTACTTTTCGAATCCTGGAACGATGTGGCCGCGCTCAAGGAGATCTACCTCTCCACGAACCCTCTAATTACCGCTCTCGCCTTCTCCCTCTTTCTTGCGCCAGTTTTCCTACTTATTTCTGAGATCAACAAGAATTACTCGCAGGTTGATCGCATGTGGAGCATTCTACCAACAGTTTACAATGTACATTATTGCGTCTGGGCGCATTACCAAGGATTAAACACAATGAGATTGGATAACTTGATTGCATTTAGCATTATATGGAGTGTATGTGTTTCCGACATATAATTGCATGGAGGAGAAACGCTAATGGGTATACATAGTTGCGATTGACTTACAACTACTGGCGCAAAGGGGGTTACAGTATTGGGTCTGAGGATTATCGATGGCACGTTGGCTCCCTCTTCTGTCTCGATTGTGTTCTGACAGAAACCTATGCAGGGCTCTCCTCCGTTCCAGAATGAACGCACCACTCTTCTTCATATTTAACGTTCTCTTCATCTCCCTCGCCCAGTCCCTCCTCCTCTTCCTTATTACAACCCCTGTATACCCAATGCTTCTTGCTACACTCGTCCCCACCGCCGAAGTCATGTCTACAGCCGACAACGTCTTCGTGCGTTCAATGATGATTCTTGTTGTCATTGAATATTTCGCAGATCAAACCCAGTGGAGTATGCTTTCCTCACCCCTCTCCTGCCAGCACAGCCTACTAATATAACGTACTTCCAGCCTACCAAAACACGAAAGCCTTGTACCAAAAAACTGCTAAAGTTCCTCTCGGCTACGAAGCCATTGACCTCGACCGCGGCTTCGTCACAACTGGACTTTGGGCCTTCTCGCGCCACCCTAACTTCGCCGCTGAACAAGCTATCTGGGTAGCATTATATCAATGGGGTTGTTGGGATACCAATGTTCTCTTTAACTGGACTTTTGCGGGTGCTATTGGTTATCTTTTCCTTTTCCAAGCTTCCACGTGGTTCACCGAGCTTATCACTGCGGGCAAATATCCAGACTACAAGCTATATCAGAAGAGGACCGGCAAATTCTTGCCTAAGGTCAAAGATCTTGTTGCGTTGTTTGTGGAGAGCGAGGAGGAGAAAGAGGCGCTGAGATTGGCAAAAGCTGCGCATGAGGCGGAGCTAAAGAAGGAGAGTGCAAAGAAGGGCATCAAGCGGGATTCTGGTAGACGGTAGAATTGTGCGCCCTTATAAAGAGGAAGTGGAAGTTGTAATCACAATAGAAGTGGATCATCTCTTGGATGAAACGAAGAGTGGAAAATATACTAAATTTTACTTAGTAATTAGAGGTGTAGACGAGACACAACAATAATGTACCATGCCTCCTAGAACAGCCAGAAACAGATGTAGTGCTCTGGTTCTTGTAAGCTAGTCGTGCTTAAGCATTCTATAGGAAGCACACTTCGAGATACTGAAGGTTCCTTTCCACATCTGCCATCTTTCCTCTCTCGTCACAGAAAACCAATGCCAAAGCAAAATCAATTACAATCGGTATTACTAATGAGGAATAGTATTCGGGATTTCCTCACTTGTCTCAATAGATCCGTCCAACCCGAGGGCTCGCTATCAACCCGAGTTCTTAGACCGCCCTACAGATTTAGTTCTCCCTCGTTCGCATCTGATCGCTTTTACTAGCCTCTTTATCTATTGTTAAAAGTTTCTCATCATCGAATCGCACTTTCAACAACTCATCAGCTTCTCGCATTCCACTGCGTACAACACCCGCGTCTACTATGTTGATCATCGCAAGTCTAGGAGAACTGATGCAGCCTTGCGAAGACAGGTGCTTGTTGTGTTCACTCTACTAAGGCTACTGCGGTGATTGTCTTGTCTTGCGATGGCGGCGCAGATACATGCCACGGATAACATTTTGGATCGTCATGGATTTTGTATCCTGTCTTCTGGTATGTGAAGTGATTTGTGTACTCAGCTGCACAACACTAACACGCATGCAAAGACGGGTGAAGAGTTTGTGGTCTCGCAATCATTCTAATCTGATAGCTTTAATAGGAAAGGCAAATAGACAGCGAAAGAAGGAAGGGCAAGCAGCTGTGAAGCTGTGCGAGCTTTTTGACTTGATCGGTGAAACGAGCAAAGGAGAGTAGGTTCTTTTCTGTTAGCCATGGTATTGACCTGATTTAAGCATAGAGTTGTCTGCGTGAAAGCCTTCGAGGTTACGACCATTGTATTTCTACAATCATATGCCTCAGACAACGCACTCAACAACATCGAAGCCATTATATGCGGAGCCGCGCGCAGCCTCGGTAGCTTCTAGCTTCTTTGAGCCAGTCAAAATTAGGCCACGACAGCGAAAGTTCGTTGACGAAGAATTGGTCTCGAACAGTCCAGTCGAGCAACTGTGGAATGAAACTCAGACCATCCGATGCCAGGGTGGTACAGCGGAGTTGAGTGCCTTCTTGAAATGTTCTATGTCGATTGGTACATGCAAACTTGGGAGAAAGCCCATGGCGGAAGGATTTCGAAAATTCTTTTCTGAGACACTAGTTAAGATTGTAACAGAAACAGAGGATGCTGCCAAGGTGTTTATGGAGAGGCATCGTTTGTTATATGAAACCAAATGCTATTTCAGATTCAACGTCCAGCAAGGCCTCCAGGGCACTGGGCTGGAAGAATATAAAGCAGTGGGTCTTATTGATACTGTAACCACCGAATATATGGATGCTCAGGAGTTGAGGTCAGCGGCTGAAGCATGTGCAATGAACTTGAAGCAGAAGCATTGAACATTTGCAGAATTAGACTTTTCGTAGATTAACGCTGATGAACTTGAAGTTGTTCTTATTTTTTGCCCAGATAATATTATCAAGGTAGATAGCACACACACGTTTGTGTGACAGGGCAACTTTTGGCTGACGCTTTGCTTAGTGTAACAAATCCAAGCAGAAAGACTATCAGGGTAAGTGGGTCCTGGTACTATTGTCAATGCTAACACAAGTAGAACAGCAGACCATCACCTTTATTCCCTTTGAAAGAAATGATGGACTTTCTGAGCAATAGTCATGACGGTTCAAGTCAAGAAGCTTTTAATTCTTTAAGCGTATCGGATTCTACTCAGCACTATCTGGAGAAACCGCCACCTACATAAATAGTCGCAAAACCCCGACAATATTGGGGAAGCCCAAGAAGCCTTGAGAGAAATTTCAAGTTCATAGGATCATTTCCAAAGGCATAGTCTGTCGATAATGCTCTTATTCGTAAACCCTTGTCCACCGTACAAAAGAGGAGGCATACAGAGCACTAGATGCCTCTTCGCGGTTTGATCCAACAACCTCAGTGACGTCAAAGATTTTAAGTTTACTATCTCTCCCAGCGTCCAAGAACCACCAAGACCAAGAACAATCAATAGCGTGGGAAGCACGATTACAACTTTGTGTAAAATTGACGAGGATCGGATCGGGCCCAGAAAGACGATGGCCAGGCTCGAGCTTAAAAAGACAGAAATCTGGCGAGTGAATTTCCGTGGTATGGCCATGGAATAATTTTTCGGAAAAATGGTGATTTGGAAACATGCGTCGAACATGTCTTCTATAGCACAATAAACAGCAGCTCGCTGTTCGATGATGGAAAGCGAGTCATATCGATGATCTGCCTTGTCATACTTGCTGACTTGCATCCAAAAGTGTAAACGAAGAAATCGCAATCTACATCGCATATTGTGTTGAAGCTTCTTATTGAAACTTCTCGCCCACTGGCTAAGTTGACCTAGAAGTAACATCTTGCTAACTCGGTCTTACTATTTAGATCACATCAATGGCTGAATGGGGTTTTAACGTGCAGACCAGTTTGCCGGGTGAGAAGACCAGACTTCCCCATCGACAGATTCTGTTGGTACAGAACAAGAATTGAAACAGACAATAAAAGGAAGAGAAAAATCAAAAGCAAGTGACAAAACACCATCAGTTGAAATTAGTAGAGAAGAGCACTGGCTCAGCCATCGGAATCATCCTTTGTATGGCACGAACTTTGGGCAGCAAAATGCGAACTTCGAATCATTTTCTTTACTACCCCGCAAAGAAAACATCATCCCACCTCTCAACTCCAAGAATCTGAATAGCAAAAAAAAGACATAATCTATATGCAACTGCAACAGACATTATACTATTCATCTTCGAACGTCTGTAGGTATATTCATCCAAACTCCCTTTGCGCGACCCGAGCAACTCCTCGTCGACTGATACCAATCTTCCCTACACAAAAAAACCAATATACAACTGAAAAGCCTCCTCTGAGGAATAGAAAAAAGAAGGAACACCGATCAAATACATCTTCATTCCATATACCACATTGCTTGATGTTGTGCGTCCACTCCATCCTCCCTTCCATCAACCACGCAGCAGCCATCCACCATCACTCCTTCCACCCACTGCAGCTCTTCCCAACTTCATCCCTATTCTTTCCAACCTTTCTACTCCTCCCCCATCCTCCTTTATCCTTCCACCCCATCCCTTCAGCCCTTCCATCCTCCCCTTCACCCCTCCTAAATTCTCAACGCAGCCCTCAGTCCACCCTTCTTCTTCTCCCCATCCTTAGGCTTTGGCTTCTTATACGGCTTATTGGTGACGTGATGTATGAAGAAAGCCAAACCGATCATTCCTCCCAGAGCACTGAGAACCAAAAGTAAGATGACGAGGAGGAATGGATCTGCTTGTAGAACGGCGGTGGCGGCGGGGGTGAAGCCGAAAAATTTGAAGGCGTCGGGGCCGGAGAATGCGTTGCCCATTTTGAATGAAATGCAAATTGAGAGAGTGTGTGTTTTTGTGTATGTGGTAAAAGTTTGGTACGTGGTGTGGTGGTTAAGTGTTGTTGTAGTATGTGCAAATGTAAATGAAGTCTAGTCGGGAAAAAGACAGTAATCGTCGAGTAGAGAAACCTTCAACCCTCGACTTTGAATCCGCTCAGCAGATATGATACGTGTGTATGTGTGTCCGTAATTAAAAAACAGAGGTAACGATCTGATATCGACCAGCAATGCAGCAGGAGGAAAAGAGAAGACCGATCCAAAAAGTCAAAGAATGACTGACAGCAGTACACATGCACCACCAAGAAAGTAAGATCGACGAACAGACAGCGGGAAGAAGAGCAGAAGAGAAAGAGAAGGGAGCCAAAGATAGGAAAGAAAGAAAAGAGGCTCTGCTCCATACAACGTACGACTCAACCTTACCGGCACTCAAACTCCACCCTCATATCCGGCCGGTCCCAGACTTCCAGGTCCACCGCCAGGACGTACTGTACTACCGCACGTACGAGCGCTAAAGAACGAGAAACGGTGATCCAGATCCAAAACGCACCTTGCGTGGACACAGGTCACTGTGTTTCCGTAATGGACGTCGGAAACAACAATGGGCAGCGGTACACCCAGAATCTTCACTTTCAGAGTGTGACAGTGTGAAGGAAGGGAGAGAAGGGGATGCGATGCCTCGTCTCCTTCATCTTTCTTGTGGCCTGATAACCCACTTTGTCCACACGCCAAGTCGTTTCATGGGGGAGTGGCCAAAACACTGAAAACACCAAAACCGCTGGGCCATCACCACATCACGCAGCCTTTTTCTTGCGCTCTCTTCAATGCTATCATTTCCCTTCATAAATGCATCATGGCATTTCGCGAGGATGGGAAAGGAAGTCGGATCATATATGCATGTTCTGGTGAGCGAAGAGGTTTGATCTTCGCCTTGGATATTTTCGTCGACGATGATGCTTGATTGTTTGAGATTGGCGGGGGAGGGATCTCAAGCTGGAAATAAATAAGGCCAAGGCTTTTGTGCGCCACTCCACTCCCATAGCGACCTTCTTCTCAACCTTCTTTCTCAGGCTTCAGGTTGTGGTCTTGTTGTTGGAAGGATTGATTGATGAGTGTAGGTAAACATACCTCGGTTCGGGGTACAAAGTGACCTCCGTCGTACGAGTAAGCTATCACTCCTCTTACAGGCACCTTCCAGGCCGTAACCAAAACCTCGGAAACGCACCAGACTGTTCATGGTGCTACTGGCCTCGCTTCGTACCTCTCTACTCTCGTTTCTGATAGGAAACATGTTTCAAAACTTCACAACAAAAGATCGGATGGAAAGGCAAAAAATAGAATTCACACGGGCAGTAGAAGTCATGTATGGAATAGGTGCGTACGTTTTGAATAACCTATCGCATTCTTCCAAAAGAAGCATTGAGTTTCCATTCTGTTCGACCTTCCATGAAAGTTTTTGGGGTATAGAAACTTTAGATAAATGGGATGAATGAACGAACAAGCACTCTACATTGCACAATCGCTGTGTGAGTTTTTACATTTAACTTTTTTCAATATGCATTCCATACATCAACTTTAAAATATGAACGGTAGTACCCTGACCTGAACTTTTCTCACTTCAATATACATTTAGGGAAATGATCCACCATCCTGCCATGCCTCAATCAAGATAATGAACCCCAAAAACCCCCATCTCACAATCTCAATAAACCCCAACAAAGTACCATGGTACAGTATCACAGGGTCAACTCACATCTCCATTATCGGCAGAAGACGGTAAATAACGGTCCGGCACGGCACTTAAACCACACTTCCACTCTACTTCTGTATTCTTCTCTTTCTGTACAGTACAGTACACTACGGAAGGCACAGTACATCGTATGCAAGAAGCTTACAACCATGTCTTGCATCAACAACAACAACAACAGCACAAGGCTAGTCAATTATTAACGATGTATCTTTTTGACTTTTTCTTCTTTCTTCTTTTCCCCTTTGGGTAACAACCAATGATGTTAATTTCTGCTGGACTTTCGATTGCTAGTGCACCCCCATTCACTTGTATTATTCAACCCTCAAGGGGTGCCTCTAAATATTGGGGTCCAAAATACTACTGAAGTGCAGTAAGTACCTCGGTACATACACCACACATCATACACTAACCGCACCAGACCAGGCCAAGTATATTGTATTTGCTTAGCAAGATCTCCATATTGACCTGGGTTCGCACACACCTATTGCTCTCAGATATAAGATCTCAAATTCCTAATTCGTGAACAACACCACTGGCCAAACACATACAAAAGGAGTTCTACCTGTCGGTTACAGTAGCCGCATTCGCTGATTGCCTTCTTTAGGTAATCCTACAATTTCGCTTTTCGCTTTTCGGTTTTCGCTTGCATGCTTGCTCCTTGCACCCCCATAATTAGTTGACTAATCATTCAATGATTGATCTGAGCTTGATGGCTTGGTACTGTACTTGTTATATTGGTAATAATGAAGCGGCTGAGCTAATCCAAAATACAAGAAGGCGAACCTTACGGCCGTATACTACTGCCTACCTATGTGAGTACCTAGGTACATACAGGCATATCGAAAGATGTGAGGTGTGTACGCATTGTAACTTACGTGTAAGAATCCCAACGCTTCCAAGAAACGCCGTCAATGAAGCAGCATCGAACAAGCAACCAGAAAAAACGCCAATCGACACGGTATCCCTTCGCCCTTTCATTTCCATTATTCCCACTCTCATATGCTTTGATTCCCTCCTCCTCCAATGTATATCTCCCATGTAATAATAACTGTTCGTGCAAAAAGATGCCTGGTATTCCCTTTCTCGTCTACCGTCTCCGCGTCCTCATAAAATTTCCTGCGGGCTCTGACTCTGTCCCGAACGCTATTTTTTGATGATGTGTCGTATGCGTGTGTAAATTATATGCCGGATGCATGATGATCGTTGTCGCCCAAAGTCTGATCTGCTCGTTCCAATATAGATCTCCCTGCCAACTCAAGCGCGCGTACGATGCCTTCCACCGATTTGCTATCCTCCCGAACTGCCCTTAGCGTATCTTCCACCTCTGCACATCGGCTTTTCAATCTCTCGATTTCGGCTTTTAGTTCTCTGGTGGACTCGTGTTGTTGTGTTATTTTTTCTGACGTTAGGCCCATGGACCGTGATGCCTTGGGACTCGTGGGTTCAATCTTGACATCTGGTGGTCGTTCCTCAAATCCAGACGATGGGGAAATATCCATCTCATCGTTCCCATTCCCCGCTAATGCTGCTGTTATGGTCGAAGGGGTAGGGTCGTCCGGGGCCCTTGAAGTTTCTGGCATGATGCCCCGAGTGAGCAAGGCAATCTTCTGTTCCATTTCTGCCTTCAAAATCCCCCAAGATCTCCGCTCGTCAGCGGCTAGTTCTTCGAAATGACTAGCTTTCTTTACAATCTCAACGTATTGTGCACCTTCCTGAACAGCAGACTGTCTGGCATCATCCCTGCTTTTAGTGAGATCTTCCACGTCCTTTTCCAGATCCGCGACTTGGCTCTGCAGTCTAATTTTCTCTTCTGCAAGGCTGACAATCTCATTGTCTGAAACCGTGTGCTTCTTCTCAAGTGCGCTCGCTCGAGTTTGGGACCGGGAAAAAGCTGCAAGTAGTTTGTCATGCTCACTTTGGAGGGATGAGAGAGCAATCTTCTGCACGGAGACTTCATGCTGCAAGGCTGCTGAGTGTGCCTGGAGAGCGATATCCGAGGCGGGAGCAGGTCCGATGGGAGGTGGATATGGTGTGGTGCCTGGCGATACGTGCGGTACGGGTGGATGGAGGCTTGTTGATTGGGAGCTCCCTCCATATGAAGATGCTCCAGAAGGAGACGGAAAGTTTGCAGATGTTGGTGAGGGCAGAGAATGACCCGGAGACGGCGGCAACTGTCGGTTTGGAGCAGGTGGAGGATTCATGATTGAATGTCTGCGGCTGATTCCATCTACTGACGAATGAAAGGGGTGGTACTCATGATTCGATCTCGTGGGTGCAAGATCTTCAGGATTTGGAATCGACATAACAGACTTTCGTCTTGTGTAGAGTTTGGAATCCGATGATCCTTCGCCGCCAGCCACCGTCCTGTAACCATCGTTTGGACTGCCATCCAGATGTCGTTTCATACTGTAATGTGGATCATCCTGAGCAGGTGCACCATTTGGAAGTAAGTCGTGGTCCAAATGCTGAGGATTTGGCGAAGGGACATTCTGGACGAGCTTTTCGGCAAGCTCGTTGACTAGACAAAGCCTATCTACTATCCAGCGCAGCGTTTGTTTCAGATCTTGCTGTGTTATTGGAAGGTTGTCTTGAAATAGCTCTGACTGATTCCCAGCGTTGTGGTGCTGATTACTCTTGTCAGCATTTTTGACGCCAACGTCTCACCCGGAACAACATTCAATGGGTATGATACGGACTGCATAATCCGGTGGACTTACACGGATCATGCCACGACGGCCGGAGATGCCCAAGCTAAGCGTATTTAGAACCTTAGTCAGCTCGTCTGCAGCTCGTTGTGCCGCCAGTGTCGCTTCGGCATCGTTGGTGGTCTTGGAATGATTTTCTTGATGTGATTCCACAGCAGGGTCATTTAGTGGTGGTTCTGTGGTAAGCCTCATGCATCGCGGGCATAGGCCAGTGAGGCCAGTGAGGCCAGAAGGATTCGGTGCAGGTCTATCTCCCGCTTCCCCACCTGTAGGTCCTACACCCCTTTCCCATTCTTGACGGTGTTGAAGCACGCCAGGCGAATGATCTATGGATCCCCTGTGTGGAGGATATGGGGATTCTGGAAATAGGCAATGCAGTTAGCTCAGAACAGCAATTCAACAATCGCTGACTGCAACATACGCAATTGTGCTTGACGGAACCCTTCATGTACTGAACCAACGCGATCGCGGAATGACGAATTATAACCACTACCCTCGAGTTTCAGCCGTTTTGTCGCTGCTTCAGTTGATTCATTTGTGTATCCCGACGATGGTATGGGTATAGATATTGTTGCCGGTTCGACCACCATTGATTGTCGCCTGTACGGTCCAGGATCTAGCGGGGGAAGAGTGACTCCATTCCAAAGATCGGGCCGTGGACTCAAAATTGCTGGATCCTGCTCATCCCAAGGACGCTTTGCACTTGATTGACGAGACTGGGGAAATTCCCACCCTCGAGCATCCATCACCACGCTGCCAAAACCAGTATCGTACTGCTCGATTGCCCAATCTATCCATTCGGTCTAGCGTCTCGCAGGACAATGCACGAGGTCGATTCTATCCTCGGGAAAATGGGGGATGTACTGCGAATTGTAATGTCTTGTCAGCATTTTAGACTCTCTCTCATGGGCAAGTGCTGGGAACGACCGGCTGACCTACGGACATCTAGCACGGCTCTTTCAAAATGTATTTAGTGTTCAATGCGACATTGAAGCAAAAGGTGGACTCCTTGGGCTGCGAAAGCGAGAAACAAAAGTTTCGAACTGCGCCGTCTGCTCTTAAGTACCCTGACTGATGTTGTCAAGATGGAGAAAGGTGTGGCATGTAAATAATGCACCGATCGTACTGCACTCCAGGCTTCCAACAGATCCAGTGCCCCGCCCCTTGGTGGTTCCTGTCAGGGTCGTGGCAGACAGAGCAGGGGAGAGGTAAAGTGCGCGTAAACAGACCATGTAGAATCCAGCAAAAATGCGGGTCGTGGATTGAAACCAAACTTCATGGCAAAATGCTTTATCATCGATCCTGGGATGGGGGGAGGTGGTGTACGGGGTCCAAAAAAGTTCATCGGGTCGGCACTGAGGTCTGCATGACATGACATTTGCTTCCATTGGTGAGCCAGGTCCGAAAAGCGAAGGAATGTGATCCACTGTGAGTGCTTACTCATGAGGCACTTCGCACTCCACGAAAAAGGAGATCCATCAACTGACGACTTTCGCGACTCCACAACCGTACGTAGTTTTACATATGCGACGTGTTTTATTATATGATTATGGTCTTCGAAGGATGCCTCTCTACCGGTCCAAGCGAACACAGGTGATCGATGACTGGGGTGTTTCTCCCGGCCAATCACCCTCTTCGAAATCCACATCCTGGAGGCGGCTGGTCTATAATATTTGTCGTGTATTTGTAAGATGAGCAAGTGGAGCGATCTGCTCGAATTATGTGTTGCTGATCTTGAAGAAGCCTCGGGCATTTTGGCCATCGGGTCTCATAAACAACGATACAGGACTGTAGAAGTCAGCCGAGTGTTCGTTGGATGCATGGCTTCACGTTCGCCGCGACCACCAATCGGCGACATGATAGATGTGGCCGCGCAAGAACAGATGATGAGTAATAGAGCTAGCTTGTGTTTGCTAAAGGACACTGGGCGTCGTTAGCGTTCAGCCAGAAGATGCGCAAGAGCAAGTAGTGCATGCGTGACGGAGGAAACACAATAATCGAGGTTTGGTCTGGGCTGGGCAGGTGCAGTTTATGTAATATCATTTTGGTTATCAATAAGTTTCCGGCCGCTGATCCCACGAACGCCTTCTTCCTACAGTAATTGCTACAATTTCCCAACTCCATCGCAAGTGCTTCAACTGAATCTTCTGCCGCGTTTCGGAGGTGGTGACCTAGAATCGCTATAATCTCGGCGTCGCTTAGGTGGTGGTGACGCCGAGCGATCGTTGCCTCGTCGGTTTGGTGGAGGTGACAACGAACGATCATTTCCTCGTGTATCATTTCGTCGAGGTGGTGATCTAGAATAACTAGAATATCTCCGTCTTCGTGGTGGTGGACTTCGCGAGAGACTATCACGTCTGGCCCCTCGTCTTGGAGAAGGAGATCTCGAGATACTTGCCGTCTGCCGCCTTCGCGGGGCTGCGCTGACAGAAGAGGTGTTTCTCCGGGCAACTCGTTTTGGGGGAGGAGATCTTGATCTTGATGCAGATATCGACCTCGAATCACTCAATGATCTTCCCCTCCTTGGCGAGTCTGGGTAGGCACTGTTTCTTTGTGGATCTCGTTCAACCGGCGATCGAGAGTCAAACCTGGAGTCTTGTCGTCCCCTTCGAGGTGGTGTGATGGATCGAGAGTCACGTCCGATGTGACGACGAGGTGGTGTGACGGACCTGGATAATGATCTTGTCAAGCTTCTTCCCCTCGCTTTGTCTTTGCCTTTGCCATTTCGCGGGGGTGATCTGGAGAATGAACGTCTTCGGTCGATGGCACGGGTCCTTGAATTTCCGCGGGATCGAGATCGAGAACGAGAACCAGAATACGATGATCCAGTATATGATGAGTAGCTGGACACAGAGCTTCCTGAATCCGACTCTGAATCCGCAGGAGGCGCTGGGAGTGCTGGCTTTGGCATGTTTTGAAGAAATTCTCGCATCTCTTCTGTGACAGCACCCATCCCGATACTGGTAAAGTAGTTGATCGAGAATCTTGTGTTTCGTGGGTTGTCGTGAGGGAAAATACCTTCAAAGTATGCACTCATGGTATTATCCTGCAGACGTGTTTTTAAAGTCTTCATCCCAAGCGCCTCTGACATGTCTTGAAAGAGGATCTTGATGAAAATACGACTGCTCGAAGTTGTTTCTTCTTCGTTCAAATGGACCACAGAAAGGACATGCCACCCAATAGCGTCTGTGCTGATGAGGTGACCAAAGAAGCGGGCGATGTTCCGAAGTCGGTTTGTTTCGTAGCGATGAATTGTTTCGTAGTACTTTGCAAACGACTGCTCGAACAGCTCTGTCCACATTCGGTTGATTCGGGCAAAACGCTCAGCGATGAGACCATAAAATTTCAAATATGTTTTCTCCTGCGAACAGCACTCAATAATCATAGAGGGAAGCTCTGGCTCCTGACCAGCCGGAAGGCTGACTCTCATCAATCTATGACAGGCTTCCTCTGGATCCTTACTGGCCATAATCGTTAAATATATCGTTCTTCGAAGGTTGACAAGATCCGTGTTGCTCTGGTCCTTGATCTCTAATTTCTTCTCTTCCTGCGCCTCTTCATCATCCTCGCTGTCATCGGTTTCGTCTGATTCTCCATCATCACTTCCTTCTCCCAAAATATCCGCCTTCAATTTCTTGTAGGCCTCTTCATTCTCCTCCCAATTTGCATCGAATTTGAAAATGTTCAAACTGTCCTGCACTTCAATATCGTCATCCAAAGAAATGACGTGAGTAATTTGATCTTCTTCTTCCACCAAATCTAGTTCCTCCTTGATTGCTGGGTTGTCCTTGTATTTGTCTTTCCGAACCTGGAAGAGAACCTCGATCATGTATTGCACCCGCTTATCGATGTCGGCCTCGTGTAAAATATTGCGGAATTGATCGAATACTGCGAGTGCGATCGGCTGGTTCATTTCTTCGAGATGCTGTCCAACCTCTCTCGTCAAGCCTACAGCAATCTCAACGCTATCATCGGTTGGTTTGTTAAGAAGCAGTAAGAGGATTTGTGCAGCCACCACCTCGTTCGCTACTTGTTGATTGCACAAATGCGCAATAAACGTCGTTGCGGACAAACAAACTGCCTTGTCATTGCGCTTGAATCCCTTCTTGAACTGAACAATGAGGCGCATGAGGAGGAGCTCTCCAACCTTAGGGAGCTTGGTATTGACGATCGCTGCCATGGCCGCATAGATTGGTGTAAATGGTAAACTGGCCGCTTGAGCTTTCATGATGCTTCTGCAGAATAATCCTCTTCCTCTGACCAAATTCTCGCCGAAGAGCTCGGGGACGATAAATTTGATGTTTGAGACGTTAACTTTGTTGATTAGACCGTTGATCGACTTCTTTAAAGCCTCCCACGCCATCCGCTGGTATTCCTTGCTCTTCTTATCCGTAATCTGTGCCTGCAAAGCCCGCAGTCGCGCTGGCGGGATGTAGGTGCCTCCAGATCGCATCGTGAGCAGCTTTTCGTACTCTGCCTTCGCAGAGGCTTGCTTCTCCTCATCTGTTTTAACCTTCATGATGGAGCCCTGGTTATCCCGAGGAGCATCTGCCATGATTGCGATAGATGGGAGCGCGCAGCCAGGTGGAGTGGTGTTTTGGTTGAAGAAGGGCGTTTGTCGCCTGTCTTGGTGAGGCTGTCGCGATGGAGGTTGACGGTTTTATTATTTTAGCGTTCGTCGCGCCAAGATATTTTAAGGCTGTCATTGTTTCCATCCCGGTGCGATCTACTCGGACTGGCCAGAACACGGTTTCTCTATCAATACTCGATACCCAGCAAATTACTTCCTGTACCTTCGCTCTTGCAACTTGCGCTACCACGTTTCTTTTCGTTGATTAATCTCAAATTGCGATAATGGTAAGTCGCGCATCTTCTTTGCCCCTTTCACCATTCCTTGCTGGCACCACTCTGCTTAGGTGTCCGTTCAGAACATTCAACTAACAACGTAATTCTAGCTGGACAGACTTGTTGGATTCGCGATGCTCGTCGCTGCTTCGGCCGTTTTCCTCTACTACACCATCTGGACTCTGCTTATGGTATATCACCTCCAAAATATCTCTGCCGCGCTGCAATCTAACACCGTACTCCAGCCCTTCGTTGATAGCGATCATGCCCTACACAATTACTTCCCTCCTCGAGTCTGGGCTATTCGCATACCCGTCATTTTGATTCTATTGGCATCGGCAGTTGTTGGCTCTTTCTTGAGTGTCGTCATGATTCGGAGCAATCGAAAGCGGGCTCTCAAGGCGAAAGCTGCAGGGAAGAAGAAGGCATAAGGGTGCGCTCTTTACTTGTGAATTCGAGCCGTGGAGGAGGGAGGAGGGGAAGAGGAGATTATACTACGGCTCCAGGTGGCTGCATTCCCATGTTGGGATTACGGCAGGCTACGAGGGGGAGGTGCTCTAGAGATGCTGCTTTTGGTTCGAAGACTACTTGTATTTCAAGCAGCATTTCTCATGGAATACGAAGAAGCGCGGGGAGGGAAAAGCAGACACTTGTTGGAAGAGTTGTTCAGGAAAAGGGAACTTTCGCTACTCCCGTAGAGCTGCCCTCAGGCACATTGTGTACTGTACCACACCAACAATATACGTGCCTTTTGCTTAACGCAGAACCCCGAAAACTCCCCAACTCCAAGGCGGTGCTACCAAGTTCATGCTTTTGTACCTGACGTTCTCAAACCTTCATGCAGATGGTCCGAGATCCCAGTTGTCATCGGTGTCGCAAGGCCATTTGAGGCCAATCAGGTGGCTGGTCATGGACCACCTGCATCCAAGCAACACGCTACGCTGCATGCTCCAGCCCGCTGCCCCTCCATGATCTCTCCTCAAAGACAACAACATCGCGAAGCTCACAACTAACACAGAGCACCCATCAATACCAAACAAAGAATCCGAAGCTTGCAGCAACATCAAATTCACCCGGGGCTGCTTCTCTTCCGCTACAAACACAACTTCCCGCGTACTATCCTGCCGTCCAGGAAGCCGGTGGGGACAAATAGACTAGATACTTCGGCGTCACTGTCACCGCCAGCGACAGCGTCATCGTTCAGCCTGCCACCAGCACCCACGCAATCTCCAGAGAGCTTTTGGTTTCGAGGAGAGGGAAAATCAAGCTATATATTCTCCTGAACATTTTGTTGAATGCCCCCTTCACTCGACCAAAATAATAGCATTCCAACATCGACGAGCGATTTGAAGCCCTCCAAAGTGAGTCAGAAGACTACAACCGCCCAAATTCCTTCAAAGAACGGAAAGAAGAATGGGGCGGCGAAGGATAGCGGTGGTGGTGGTGTCATGGCTGCCGTAAAGAAAGAAGCGAAAATGTAAGTCTCAACACTGTGGGATGTCTTCTTGCTGGTTGTGAGAGCTAACAACGCAATCTAGGAATGCGAAACAGGCCTCGCAGCCCACGCCAGACAAATCGCCAGACAAATCGCCAGATAAATCGCCAGAAATAAAGCCTTCAGTCTCTCCAACGATCCCTCCACCTCCCCCCGTGGTCAACCCGATTTCATCGCCTCTCCTTGATGCGCTGTCCTCTGCAGCGTTCACACGATCTGCGTCACAAACTACAAATGAATGGACAAAGAACGTCGCGGGTTATTCTTCCTCTCCGAGCAACCTTATAAATCTCGGAGAAAGTCCCCCCACTCAGCCATCTTCTTATGAAGAGAGGTTGTCTAATTTTGGCTGGACTACTAGAGAACAACGAATTCCAAACGGCCATCCTCACTCTGCATCGCCCCCGACCGCCAATAGGCAAAGGCCCCTTAGTTACAACCAGTTTGAGGGCCATAAATTCCCAGCCTCTGACGAGTACCGTTCTCCAATGTCCTCCTATGGTAATCGAAGGAGCTCAATGTATTCTCCATCCCGATACAGTCCACAGCCACCACTGCCTCATCAACCACAGGCCCATTTCTACGGAGTTCCCGATGCCAATCTATCGATGCTCGCTCCTCCAATTAATGGATTAGTACCTGGGGACAGGGGATTTTACTGTGGATTTGATAAATTACCCACAATCCCAATGGAGGGCTCGTCAAAACAAACGGATAATGTTATTTTGACAGGATATGAGGGCGGGTTAAAGGTCCACACTGTGACAAAAAGAGGAACTACTCAGCTATGGAATCTAGATGGTCTTCGTGGAAGCGTTGTTAATGCCAAAATTCTTCCTTGGACAGTCAAGGGCGTTAGACACGGTGATTTTCCACTAATTGCGATCGTCATCCATGGCCCAGCTGGGCCATCGAATGAAGAGACCATTATAGATGACACACCTTCAGCCGGGAGGATATCTCCAACTCCTGCCGGAAGTATACAAGGATCGCCAAGAATTCCTACACCTGGATTCATAGAGCATGACAGGGAGGAATACTACCAAACCACAGTCGAGATATATTCCATCATTCGCAATTTGCGCGTAGGAAGTCTGCTAGCCTTCCCCAAATCAACCAAAGACCATTCGTCTGAGCTTCCTCCACCCACAGGATCACTCACCATTAGAGCAGACAATGGCAATATTGTGGTAGCTTCTGGTGTTTCAGGGGAAACCTGGGTGTTCCGACAGGGCGAGATGGACACATTAGATCAGTTTGTTTGTGTTGGAAAAATCTGGACCACGGTTCAGCATGGAGTAACAGTAGAATCAGCACCTACAGGACTTCATGGTGACTGGAATCTTCCGGATCTTGGAGCGGGACGAAAACAATACAAATCATCGATTTTGTCCTTAAATGGCCGTTGGTTAGCATATTGCCCGCCGACACCATCATCGCAACTCTCGCTTGGAGCAGTTGTTCTTTGTAGTCTTGGCAAAGCGCGAGTCCCAGGATTGAGCGCTCGCGCACCCCCTCAGTTACCTGCTGTTAATTGTCTGGTTGAAACACCAGGCGGCGAGAGTATGGTAAAGCAGATACTACAGGTCGGCACTCAGAAGTTCATCGAAGGAGCAAGCTATTTGGGAGGACAGGGTGTTCAAGCTTGGAATAACTACTGGAACAAACCAACTCAAAGTTCATCACCTCCTACCGGATATGCTTACCTACCCCAACAAAACATGGCGTCCCACTTCCCTCCTACTCATGGGGGCGGGTTACCGGCTCCGTTAGTTGCGAAAGAGCCAGGATTGATCTCGATCTTGGATTTAGGAACTCTTGTTACCAAGCCTGCTGGTGGCAGTGGATCTATTCATCCTCTCGCAACATTCAGGGTTCCACATGGCTGCAGC
>JBAMDN010001325.1:0-13291 GCA_037074945.1 Tetracladium marchalianum
GAAATTTCTTTTCGGCAGGCTGCAGCGCGAACAAGTGCTTGAATCTGCGCAAATTGTGGAGAATATGAATGAAGTTCTTGTTTTGTAGACTTTAGTTGAGCTCGCAGAATCTTGCCTCTCCCAACAGCTTGAAGAGCTCTCCATATTGGAGCGGATGCTTGCAATGCTTCTGTCTGTTTGGTGAGGTTGGATCTGGCCAACATCGCCCTTGCAAAGCCTTGGAATGCGCTGATGGTGTTTCCTTCGGCCCAAAGAACTTCGTGATCATCGGCAACCGCTTTTCGGAGCATCATACCCCTGATGGCGGCTTGGAGGTCCTTGACTGGACCAGCCGTGGTTTTGGTTTCTCGTTGTTGTGCTGAAACTCGTTGTCGGGTAAGGAAGCCTCGAATATTGGCTTGAAATTCTTTTATTTCGTTGCTTGAGTGGTATAACATGGTTCTTGTCGTTTTGACTTCATCTCGTGCTTTCCTTGCCCTGATGAGATTTTGTAGCTTCAGGATGTCTCCTTCATGGGCTTTCCAGAACGATTCTTTCGTCAGTTGCCGCTGACGCACCAAGAAACCTCGTGCGCCGCTTTGAAGATCAATTGCGAATTTCCTCATGTTGAGACGGTATTCTGCAATTTGTCGTGAAAAGTCGCCCCGAATTATCGATTGTAATTCAATCAAAATTTCCTCCGCATCCCAGAGACGTTGCATCGTGCCACCAAGTCGCATTCGAACTATCGCTCCCCGCATTTGTGCTTGAAGATCTAGTATGCTGGCTTCGTTCTCGCCCAACTCCCTGTCAATTCGATCCTCCTCGCTCTCCACTGGTTCTGGTTCGGGTTCGGGTTCAACCCCGAAATCTGCACCCATATTTCCAAAACTGGGCATTGAAACACCAGCTTTATCCAATCCTTTCTGTGTTGCTTCCAGTTCATGATGTTCAAATTGAAGTTGTCCAACAAGATTGCCAATTCGAAAATCTACAATGCCTTTTCTAAACAGCAGCCAACTAAGCGCATGAATGCAGTAAATAACTTTTGGGATGTTCTTCTTCTCGTACAAATCGATGAGCTCGAATCTAAAAAGGTCGGGAAGTTGAACCTCAGCGAGGAAGCGGAAGAAGGTTGCGATGTTGTCGGAGTGCCGGAATTGGAGTTTGGGATTTCGAAAAATGCGCACTCTTCTTTCGGGATATAACGAGTCGACAATCTCTGCCAGCGTAACCCCATCTCTCAATGCCTCCTCCAACTGAATGATTGGCGGGATCTCTCTTTTCAGAACATCCTCAATCCATTCTTTTGCTTCTCCAATATGGCAGAGGTATTCGTAAGCTTGTAGAAATTGACGCTGTTTGTCCATCCAATTTCGTCCTTCCCAACCATATCCGCTCCCACCACCACGGTTTAGAGCCACCGCATTCTTGTCCGCTCTGACAGTTCCATTTCTTTGTAATTTCATTCGTCCATGGAGGCCAGTAACTTCTTGGGTTGGAGATGTGATGCTGAAATCGCCAGGCGCACCAGTCTCGGCAAATTGTGATAACGTTCGAAGCTGGCTTGTGGATGAACGCTGCAGACTTTGCAAATCGGGTGCGGCGAAAGGATTATTTGTGTGGGTACCATTCTGACTTCTCGATACTCCCTTCAATCGAACAGAATCCGCGCGGCTGAGTACCATAGAGTTCGGACGGACAGCAGGTGCCATTCTCGAGATCGTCGCTGACTGATAGTCAGAGGGCGTAATCCTGCCAACATCTACACTGTGACCGCGCACATGTCTGTCGCCCAGCGGAGATGCAGGAGCTTGAGGGAGAGGTCGAAGACTCTGCCGCATGTTCTTGTATGCGCTTTCTGGACTCGATTCATAGCTTCCAGTGTATCTGTTTTCATTGGCCGAAGGAGACATCCCGGTCGCCTCGCTCTGTCCCCGTTTATGACTGTATCCGCTGGATGCCACCGACGAGACGGTGCTGGTGCGGCTGATGTCGAATACCGCAGAAGGGTTTGAGTAGGCAGAAGATGTTGCAGAGGCGTTGGAGGGCTGGCGTTTTGTCGTTACGGATGAATCGTACAACTGTGTTTGTCTCAAGGGTATGTTGAAGTACGACATGATGTTTTGCTGCTGAACCCAAGCCGCTGGGGATTACTTTATCTCTTGATTGCAGTTAAGTAGAATCATCTGTTGTGGCCATGCGTGGAGAGGGTCGCCTTTCTGGCCGCCTTGATCCGTCGGCGTAGTGACTTGATTAACTCGTTTTCTTGCTAGGTTAAGAAGATGCGCGAGGGTTGATGGTAGCGAAATGACCGGCGCGCAGCGCAAAGAAGTAGAATAATTTCAAAATTGCCTGGAGTCTGACGATACTGGGAACTGAGGAGAGTGTTTAAGTATTGAACTCTGGCGACGGATATTATGCACTGGATTATGTTGGGAGAGGGAGAGGGTTGGGGGAAGAGTAGTGAGGGGAATCAAGGAATTCTCGATTGGGGGCTTTTGGGTTTGTTGACATGTAAACAAGAAAAACGCCAACGAGTGGAACCGCATCACAACCACACCAAAACCACATGCAATTCCCACAACAGTACAGTGTAGCAGCATATAACTCTTATTAATAGCAGGCTTATCCATTCCATTTCTTTTGATAAGGTTTGGCCCCATTATTGTGTTCAATGCTTTGATTTCGAATTTCCTTTCAGAGCCACGCCAGCACGTGACTATGCGTCGCTTCACGGTCCTTGTCCCGTTGCCCCCTGCCACCGGCTCGGCAGAACGATTCCCCTAACGCCTTGGCATTATTCACCTACAGGAAAAAAAAGTCGAAAACTTACAGGCTTTCTCTTTCTTCTACTTGGGAACCCCCCCGTTGACGACGCAACTCATTCCTCAACGTACCGACCGACAAAGACCAACACTTCTTTCAACGTCTGCTCTTCAAACCTTCAAAATGCCTTACACAAACGGCGACTCCAAATCCGCAATGGCGTACTTCAATTCTCCTTCCAAGGAGCTTCTGGATTGCAGCAAAGCCCTAGATGTTCTCAAGCAATATGAAGAGCGCGATGGACTCGATGTCGAATCTCTCATCGACTCCAAGAAGCACGGAGGTTTGACCTACAATGATTTCCTCATCCTTCCAGGCTACATTGGCTTCGCCGCATCTGAAGTTGTTCTCGATTCTCCCGTTACCAAGCGCATTACCCTTAAGACTCCCTTTGTCTCCTCTCCCATGGACACTGTCACTGAGCACGACATGGCCATCCACATCGCTTTGCAGGGCGGTCTCGGTGTTATCCACCACAACTGCTCTGCTGATGAACAAGCTGAGATGGTTCAAAAAGTCAAGAGATTCGAGAACGGTTTCATCTTGGACCCCGTTGTTCTTCACCGCGATACCACCGTGGGCGAGGTGAAGGCACTCAAGGACAAGTGGGGTTTCGGTGGTTTCCCAGTCACTGGTATGTAAATGTCTCTTCCTTTTGCACTTCCCATACTTTCATGATTATTCAACTATTAAACATAACTTTCGTTCATCCGTATTTGACCGCAAGGTCATGGGGAGAAAAATATTCTTTTATGACAAAGCTTTTACTCATCCTGTCAACTTTGCCCTTTAATATGTTCAATTGCTAATCTTGGGCAACCAGAAAACGGAAAGCTGGGTTCGAAGCTCGTTGGTATCGTCACCAATCGCGACATTCAATTCGAAGACGACTTCTCGCAGCCAGTTTCGACCGTCATGGTAACTGATCTTACCACTGCCGCCGCCGGCACCACGCTTCTCGAAGCCAATGCCATCCTCGCGAAATCGAAGAAGGGCAAGCTTCCCATTGTGGATGCTGATGGTAACCTCGTGTCTATGATCTCCCGATCTGACTTGACAAAGAACCTCCATTTCCCACTTGCTTCCAAGCTTGGAGATTCCAAGCAATTGATTTGTGCTGCTGCTATCGGTACCCGTCCTGCGGATAAGGAGCGTCTTCAGAAGTTGGTTGATGCTGGTCTCGATATTGTGATCTTGGATAGCAGCCAAGGAAACAGCATGTACCAAGTTGAGATGGTTAAATACATCAAGGAGAAGTACCCTGGACTTGATGTGATTGGAGGAAATGTGGTTACTCGCGAGCAAGCTGCTACGTTGATTGCTGCTGGTGTCGATGGTCTCCGAATTGGTATGGGCAGTGGTTCTGCATGCATCACCCAGGAAGTTATGGCTGTCGGTCGTCCTCAAGCTGCGGCTGTCTACAATGTAGCATCCTTCGCTGCTAAGTTTGGTGTTCCCTGCATGGCAGATGGTGGTATTCAAAATGTTGGCCATATCGTGAAGGGTTTGGCTCTTGGTGCTACTACCATAATGATGGGTGGTCTCCTGGCTGGTACTACCGAGTCCCCGGGAACCTCATTTGTTTCTCGTGAGGGTAAGCTTGTCAAGGCATACCGAGGAATGGGTTCCATCGATGCCATGCAAGACAAGAAGGCTGGTTCCGGTAAGTCGGACAGCCAGAAGCAAAACGCTGGTACAGCCCGATACTTCTCCGAAGGGGATAGCGTCTTGGTAGCTCAAGGTGTTTCCGGTGCTGTTGCCCACAGAGGTTCAGTCAACAAATTTGTTCCATACCTTGCTGCTGGTCTCAAGCACTCTCTCCAAGACTGTGGACAGAAGAGCTTGTGGGAGCTACACGCCTCGGTGGCTGCTGGTACTACCCGTTTTGAGTTGAGAACCGCTAGTGCCCAGTTGGAGGGCGGTGTTAACATGGAGAGTTATAGAGAAGAAGCTTTACGCATGAACGAACTAGCGATGATGATGTTACGGTTGGGTACATAAAAAAATCTTTCAATGGGTGGGTTTATTTTATGGTTGGGCTCTGGAGTTGACGGCGAGTTTGGGAGGGTTGAATGCTTCTTTAGATAACTGGCATCAAATGCAGTGATCATCTAACATCTTTGAGTCTTGTGATATTGTTCGTTGTACCGCCCCCTTCTCGTGGCAGAATGCTCTCATGTACCTACCTTACTGCCTCTCTTTCGATTGAGAAACGACCGCATTCGTTTGATGGTGAGACTTACAGTAGTGGTAAACTTGATCATATGATATGGTATGTAGTGCGCCATCGTCAGAGACGAATTCCATTTATTTCACTAGGTACCCTGGGCACAATTCCATCAAGTCTACTGCAATCTTATAGGACCGACCGCTCCAACCCAAGTCTAGGATTGTTTCACCTTTCAGATAAACCGTTGCATTGCATACTAGTCACAATACCGTACTTACATATCAACCCGGATTTCTCGCGTAGGCAATTAAAACGAAAGCTGATTCCAGAAAGTCTTTTCCTCAAACGAAAGAGTCAAAAAATCATGTATTTCGTTGCTTTTTGAAAAAAAACTTGCTATTTTAGGTTTACAGTATCAAGCAAAATCCAATTTTAGAATCGCCTAGGGAGAAAACCAATGCGAGTTCAGTCCTATCTCAGACTCTTTGCAGCATTCAAAAGTTTCTCCTCAACTATATCAATCCACTTCTCCGCAAGCCCATAATCCTTATCGTCCAACGCCTCCACGATACCAGGGAATACAGCTCCGGCATAGCCTGTCCACAGGCCTGGAGCAAACACTACGTGTTTGAACCATGGTCTACTATCGAGACCTTCCTTGTGCAAGAACTTTCGCTCAATTAACTTATACTTTGAGTTGACCGCACGGATTTGGTAGAAAAGCTTGAGCTTGCTGAACCATTTCCACCATGGAATCTCGTCACCCGCCTTCTCAGCTAGCTCAGCGGCCCAGACATCGTGTTCTTGCGCGGCTTCCTTCAACTCTTTCGTTGCTTGGTGAAGTCTTAGGAATGCACCCTTTACCTTCGTAATTGAACCCTTTGGTTGTGGTGGTGTCGGGCGACTTCGGGCCTCCATCTCTGCTTCTTCAGAGAAAATACCTGCGATTGTAGAATCAACTTTAGATTCTGCTTTGGAGACATACTCGTCAAGCGCAATGGCGTAGTCCGTTGCGTTGAGCGGAACAATGGGCGCTTCTGCAAGTTTTGCAGTAAAGAGTGCCCAGATCTTGGTGATAGCAGCGTGGTAGTGGAAACCGGGATCACCATACGTTACCATCCAATGGTAGGAGTCGTAATTTGAATGGTATTGATATACAGCTCCCTCAGTATCACCAGCTTGGTCAGCAGAAGACCCAAAACCCATGTCAATTGATGGTATGCCAGCAAAATCTTGAAATGCTGTGAAATCGGATCCTGATCCCATGGTAGAAATTTTCTTTTCCCATAGATCAAAGACTGTTTGGCCGGGGATAGTTTGGTTTGGGGATGGAACAAGTGGAAGAGTGTCCCACAGCAGCTTATCGAGAAGAGGCGAGGCAGACGCATGGAAAACAGGTCCAACCGTTCCGACATCCACATTGACATAAGCAACCGCTGCATTCGATAGCCATGGAAGGTATTCCTCAACCCATTCGGTCGATCCGATCAGCCCATACTCCTCTCCATCCCAGGATGCAAAGACGATCGTGCGGAGAGGCTTCCATCCTTGGGATATAGCAATGCCGAAGGAGCGAATAAGTTCATTCAACGCAGCGGAGCCCGAATTCGGATCACCGGCTCCCCCTGCTATCCATGCATCTCTGTGGTTTCCAATCACGACTATTTCGTCTGGGAGCGTTCCATTGATGATCCCAATAACATTCCATAGGGGAGTTGTGACATACTCTTGCTCATTGACGAGCGACAAGACGAGATTATCTGGAGAGGGACCAACAGAATAGTCAACGCCTTTGTATTCCAAACCAAGATTCCTCTCCCAGTATTTGTTGAAATCCTTTGGCTTCGGTCCATAACCGCTCAATGCTTTGAGAATCGGAACCGCATCAACGTAGGAAATCGGGATGGATGGAATCGATGGGATGGCATGATCAACCGGTTGACGTGGTACTCCAGGTTTGGATGGGTATCCAGGGGTTGTTCTGTAGAAATTATTATGATTAATCATTCGTCATTTGTAATTCGAACTAGTTGGTGACTTACGGATCTCCTGGAGCAACACTCAAGAACTGAGCACTTCCTCTTTGTACACTACTTGGATTTCTTGCTGGGCCATCTGGATAGGCCTTGTCACCTTTCTCAACCGTATGAGATCCATCATCACCAGGATCTGTGAAGAGAACGGCTCCAACCATGCCCAACTCTTGCGCACGCTTGATCTTCAGACCTCGGAAGATACCTCCATATCTTGCAAGAGCAATGTTTCCCTTCAATGTGATGTTGGCCCGAATCAAATCCTCGAAATCCTGATATGTGCCGTAATTTACATAGACGTAGGGTGCAGTAACATTGCCACTTGCAGAATAGCCATGGAATGTGGGAATTCGGTCATTGAGGCCGGTTGTCTCGTCTTCCTCTAGGACATCCTCCTCCAAACTAGCCTGGAATTTGACCTTCCATGATACCATCTCGTCCTTCTTGCCCTCCTTCTTTTCATACAAGGCAAGGCTGTGTCCAACAGGGTAGTTGATGTATACATCATATGAAACTATCTCCGCCTGGATACCAAACTCCTGCCATCTTTCTTGTGTCCACTGCGCCTGACTGAAGTTCTTTCCTGCAAGATGGGGGCCGGAAGTGTAATATTTGCTGTACTCTGCCAGTTTGCTTTCCTCTGGGGTGTTGAGAAGTATTTGTTGAAGTTCGCTGGGGGAAACAACGCTCAATTTGTTGTGGTCATGATGATTATGACGTCTGCCATGAGGAATGAAGGCCACCGGCAGGAGGAAGAGGATGGTGAGGAATATGAGAGATGACCCCAAACAGACAGTGAAGAATCGACGGGTAGTACTGTGGCTGTATCGTTGTCGAGGAGGTCGCGTCTGGACCACAGCTACCAAGGGCGTATGTTCGTCCGCCATCTTTTCATTCGTGTATCTAGCCATGTTTTGGTTATTTAAGGTTGGGAACAGAAGAAAGAGAAATAGCTTACCTTTGGGGATGCTCTAGGCATAAATACTCTTCGTTTTGAATTCGATGACGAATTATCTCCCCTGCTCATTCACCCACTATTGTTGACGTTGAAGCGCTAGCGCTCCCGCGTACCCAAAGAAGCTCATCAGATAAGCTTCCGCTTCAGCTTCACCTAACAGGGAAGCTCCTATCGCAATCGCACGTGATCAGCGGGGTAGCTCTGCATCTATTTTGTGTCAGGCGTTCGGAGTACGGAGTAGTGTGGCCCCGGAATATCGGCTTTGCCCCTACACTACAGGCCTTGTAGTGCTACACTGACTAACAGAGCCTGGCCGGGACCTTGTCGCCGATTTCTGAATTTTCTGACTCCTTCTCTTGTGCAAAATACTGATCGTCTTCAAAGCATATACTCTCTTTGACTTTTGGACATAATCCTATTTGCTCTATCTGCTATCGCCGCGCATGAGTTGAACGGATATATAATCTGTGTGCTCGACAAGACGGTTTGTTTATTGGGGAGAAGCGGTCAGTGGTGTTGCAGCTGAGTGGCGGAACCCTTCATCATGTCGAAAAGGGCTCGTGGACCACCAAAGCTGCCTTCTAAGCAATTGGCTATTCTTGGTATGTTAAGGTTTAACATTTCGTTGTAGTCCGGATTTTCTGGAATGGTTGGAAGATGTTGTTTGATTATACTCTCGTCGTCTCCATGGTCATGGGTGTCCGAGGTCGTTGATTTGAGCGAAGTCGCAGCAGTCGCTTAGCAAAGATGGGGGACTAGAGTGTACGACGTAACACTCGAAATCATCGTTTTAAGCACGAAGCCGAAGTATTTTCTGGGTAGCACGCAGTGTTTTTATACACAAAACTCCTTTCCTTTTCACGAGACTACCTCCGAGCTCTCGATCATATTCGATTCAGATGCTAGCTGCAAAGAATATCTCCTTCACAGGACAGCCTTGGCAACATATCTGCTATTTTTTACGCTCCTCCCATACTCTTTAAAAGTAGCAGGTTCACTTCGAATCTAAAGATTATTTAATTATTGATCACTCCTTCTCATTTCGCAAAGATTGTTCGTAATATAATAAACTGATTACAATAGCAATATGTCGCTTTGCCGAGCCGGTCACATTGACATCAATTTTTCCATACTTGGTACGCCTTTGATTTTCACATCGAAGACAGAATATAACTGATATCTCCTTAGCCTGAAATGATCGAAAGCTTTGGAATTGAAAGAAAAAATGTCGCATTCTGGGCTGGTATTACATCGGCAGTATTCTCTATTTCACAAGGCATCACTGCCGTCTTATGGGGACGAGCATCCGACAAATTCGGCAGAAAACCTACCATCTTGATAGGATTGACGACTACCATGGTTTGCACTTTGGTGTGGGGTATGTCCGTCAGTTTGCCGATGGCTATCACAGCCAGAGCGCTGGCAGGAGCTTGTAATGGAAATGTCGGAATCATCCGCACGATGGTTGCCGAGATGGTGCCCGAGAAAGAGCTTCAACCGAGAGCTTTCTCCATCATGCCATTAGTCTGGAGTTTAGGATCAATCTTTGGGCCATCCTTTGGTGGGTTCTTCGCTAAACCAACCGAGAACTTACACGGTATTTTTGGAGACAATAAATTTCTTGAGAAGTACCCTTTTGCCTTGCCCAATATCGTGGCGAGTGTGCTTTTCATGATTGGAATCAGTACTGGTACTTTATTTCTTCGGGTAAGTCATCCCCCATTCCGTGGTTGCTACTTTCCTCACACAACTCAATAGGAAACACTCGAATCGAGAAGCAACAAACCAGACTGGGGCCGTCAACTCGGCGTTCATCTTGTTACCTTCTTCAAGACTATCTTCCGTCTCCATCCTCCACCAAAGCCGTACCGAGCCCTGCACTCCTCCCAATCTGATCCCACTGCCTCGCTGCTACGCCCAAGGTCCTCATCATCCAGCCACACCTTCACCACCAAAGCGCATAAAGCCGCCCTCCCGCGACCCTCGCTTAGAGAGGTCTTGAACAGACAATCAATCATAAACCTCATATGCTACACCTTCCTAGCCTTGCACTCGGTAGCTTACGATCAACTTCTCCCCATATTCCTACATCACCCACGCCAAACACCTACACCCTCGAACACTCACCTACCCTTCAAATTCAGCGGTGGCTTCGGGTTGAAGTCAAGTCGTATCGGGACCCTATTTACACTCTACGGCATCTGTGGTTGCTTCATTCAATTCCTGATCTTCCCACCTGTTGCGCGGAAATATGGAGTTTTGCGCTGCTTCAAAGGATGTGCTATCGCATTCCCTATCATTTGCTTCGTCACGCCGTATACGGCGCTGATCCAAAATTCCAACAAGTAAGCCCACCTTTCTCTTACATGCTAACTTCTTTTTATTTTATCTTGTTCCGAGCATTCTAGGATGACAAGCTAACACAAATGCAATGGAAGACAACAAGCAACCCTCTTCTTCATTATGATCATCAAATGCTTCGCCGTCATCTTCGCCTTCCCCTGCGCAATCATCCTTCTCACCAACTCCGCCTCCTCTCTCCGCATCCTCGGCACACTAAACGGCTTTGCCGTCTCTGTCTCCGCAGTCGGTCGAGCACTCGGTCCTGCCATGGGCGGCGCAACATTTACCTGGGGTCTGGAAAGGGGGTATGTCATCCCGCCTTGGTGGTTACTCGGGTCTATCGCTGCGATAGGAGCAGTTCCCATCTGGTGGTTAGAAGAGCAAGAAGGATTCGGTGGGAAGAATGGAAGCGAGAGTGATGCCGAGGAAGAGGAAGAGGAGGCTCTTTTGCCAGTCTTGGATGAGGAGAGTGAGGATGACGGTGGAAGGGGGATTTTGGGTGGTGATGAGGTGTTTGAGGATAATGATGACGAGGCGGAGTTGTTTGATGAAGTTGATGTTGGTGGTAATGGCGCTAGGGGGAAGAAGAAGAAGAAGAAGATTAGAAGGTTGAGTAGTCCGATTGGGATTCGAGAACCTGTTGGTCCTGGCGGTGGTAGGAGGTTGAGTAATGGGCTGGCGGCGAGCAATAATGGCCAGGGGACTGGGGGGACGAGTTTTAATTGAGGAGAGACGAAGAGGCAGAGAGAGAGTTGCGCCGAAAAGAAAAGACGCTTCGTTAAATTGCATGATTTTATAGTTGGGTAGGAATTTGCATCGACAGGATTTGGGTAATAAGAATGTTGAGACAAAATAAATAACAAAATTGAATTCGAAATAATCAACAACAACCAAATTGAAATTGAACACAGCTTCCAAAGTAATGGCTGGAGTCTCTTGGAGCTCAGATCTGGTGGACAACTATACAAGACAACGTCTTCGAATGTGTATGATCTTGAATGGAAGCAGAAGGTTCATACTATTGAATGGGCTCAGTCGTAAACGTTTTTTTCTCGCCAAATGTTTGTTTCAAACAAATGCCCCAATACGAACGGTCTATTCGACCCCCTAGTGATCAAGTATTTCGCGCCTTCTTTGTGATCGTGTTGTAGACTGGCAGTGGTTCTTAAGGAGATATTACTTTGACGAGTCTTAAACAGTAGGCTCATTTACCCTGACATGAAACTCAACCGATGCTCTCCCAAATGAACAAACCTTCGGTGGGTCTCAAAAATGGTGAGTTTGAACGATTCCTACGGAAAAGACTATTCACTAATCAAAAAGTTCTTCGTCTGTCCCACTGATATCTACATCAATGTTAGCAGGATTCATCGCACATACTTGATCCCCGGCGTGGGTCAGGGAAAAGGATTTCAACATACCTGGCTCACTTTCACCACCACCGCCTTCATGCTCCATCGCATCCAATCCATCCGTCTCCCCTGCCAGCAACGGCGCTCTTTCGCCCTTGTTACGACTCAAATGGCCTCCCAAACTAATCGCCAAAACCGACAAACCATGTACCATCGTGCTTCCAAGCACCACAAAACAAATCACGGGCCAAATCAAATATACCGCTTCTGTCTTATCAGAAAACGGTGGACGTGGCTTTCTCTTGATCCCCCGGAGTCCTCCAGCTCCCTCCATAAGCTCCTCACGAGCTTCCATGGCCAGGAATACCGCTCCAACTCCCATCGGTCCAAAGTGACCACAGAAGAGCGCCTCGCGAGATGTACGCACATCTGGGATGAAACTTTGTAAGAGCAGTACAATTGGTATGCGACGAAACAGCAACACCAAGATGAGGAATAGAATAAGTTGCCATACTCCAACGTTCGGCGTGACTGGTCTCGGAACGAAAGAATCCCACGGGATCATGGCGCCAAAAAGTACAAACAGACTCGAATTGGACAGCATTTCCAGAATGGTAGGAAATGGCACTTCTCTACTTTTCTTGGAGAACCAGCCGTCATGCCCGAAGCCTACTCCGGCTCCGAAAGCAACGAGGAAATCATCGCTTCCAAGTGTTGAGCCGATGCCTACAGACAGGGTAGCAAGGAGCAAATAGAAGACTACCCAGGATGGTTCGGAGATGAATTCCTTTCGAGCTGAGAAGCGGATGAGATGGTTTGCTATTACTCCAAGGACGAGACCGACTACGATTCCAAGGACACATTGCCAGAGGATGGTGATTAGAACCCATTGTTTTATCGCGTCTCCAGGTTGGTAGTGGTTTAGCGCGACAATTCCAATATATAGAAATGGGAAGGAGACACCGTCGTTACAGGCGGATTCGGCCGATAGCAGATGCTTTAGACGTTTCGGCACTCGGTCACTAAAACGTGATTTTGAAAGAACACTAGCTGCTAGCACTGGATCCGTAGGCGATAGACATGCTCCGATGATTATAGCTGCCGGGACGGTGGTTTTGAAGATAAAGTAGGCGAATACTGCAGTGATGGCCCACGAAAAGGTCATGACCGGTCCGAGAAAGTAGAGAATGGACTTCCAGTGTCGATAAAAATAATGCTTTGGTAGTTCAATACCGACGGCAAAGCATTGTATGCCCACGATCACTCGCGTGATTTCTTGTAGGATTTCGTCGTCAATTCCCCATGATCGTGGTGAGATGATGTCTAAGACGTACGGGCCCAGGAGAATACCGAAAATGACAGCGAGCGGTGGCTCTGACAGATGTAGATTGTTGCGGATGAAACGAGAAAAGAGACAATATACTATCAAAAATAGTGGAATCGTAAGGAACGCAATATGCGGCGGAGTCGGTGCCAATTGATCCCACATCGTGAGTTAAAGATGCCTTGTGAATGGTCTGTTGTGTCAAGATATTGTTGTGTTCACCAAAAAGTAAAAGCGTTTCGGTTGCGCTTCGCAATACTCGATTTTCACTGGGACACAAAGGCTACTATCCTTCTATTGAAT
>JBAMDN010001327.1:0-11662 GCA_037074945.1 Tetracladium marchalianum
CCTTCTTTGCTAGTAGGGGGATTACGACTTTGGTGCCGGATTATCGAAGGGTTAATTCTAAACACGGGGGTGAGGATGCTGTGAGCTCTTCCAGTCCGGCTCTGTCTCTGAACAATTTGGTCAATTTAGAAATATCTTGCTAACTCGTATGTTTGACTCGCAGGTATATCCATCAGGAGGAGAAGATGTTGCCTTGTTCATGAAATGGCTGCAAACCTCCGAACTGTTAAAGGACGGAGGAAGAGATGTTTATTTCCTAGGTAATTCGGCTGGTGGTTCGCATGTTACCACATTCTTGTTCGACCAAACGTTTTTGGAGGAGAGAAAACAGTATGTGCATGCAGGTCAAGGGTACTTGGAAGGCGCCCGGGAGTTGGTAGCTGGTAGGACTGGCATATCTTTGAAAGGCGTTGTACTGTAAGTTGATACTGCTCACCTGCCCCGGATTTTGCGAAATACAATTGACTGGTAATAGATTAGGAATGCCATCCAACTACTTAAACGTCGCAAAGACCAGAAAAGACAAAGAAATAGCATACTACGGCTCCGAAGACAGAGCCGCAAAATTATGCCCTCAAGGACTTCTTGAAGTATATCTCCTCCCGCATCACCCGGATTGACTCCTACTAACTTCCCACAGCAACTCGCACAAACACACACCTCCCTCTCCCAAGCCTTCCTCCCCAAAATCCTCGCCATCGTCGGAGAATACGACCCACCAGACGAGATCGTCAAACCCACAGCCGACTTCGTCACCAAATTCCAAGAAACATGGAATAACGAAGGTATCGAGTTTAAAGTGTTGAAGGGACATAATCACGTCAGTCCCATCGCAGCACTCATGAGCGGTGATGAGATTGGCGAGAAGTGGGGAGAGGAACTTGCGGCGTGGATTCTGGGGCAAGGACCTGTTGAGGTGGATGAGTGTGCGAGGGAGATCTTGAGGGGCCCGAAGAAGAAGAAGCATGATGATGATGTAGTTCCCTCTATGATGAAGTCTAGCAAGGACGAGGATGGGGAGGAGGTGAGGGAGCAGCATCATGTGGACGGCAAGGACAAAGGAGGGATTGATCTGAATAGAGAGGAAGAAGGAAGTGAAAGACTTGGGCCTGGAAAGGGAGAGAGTGAGCCGAAGGAGATTGAGCCAAATGAGCACATCACTCCTAGGGATGGTCCTCATCAGGTGTAAGAAGATGCGCTTTACTGAGGGATTGGTTCTATTCTCACTTTCTCTTAATGTATACTCGTAAATGGAATAGTAACGAACTTAATAAAAATCCTAGCAATAGTCTCGCAGATACTTCTCATGACACATAACCTTCGGAAAAACACTTTTGTTTATCTTTCTTTCCTCTCATCTATCCTTCAATGCTCCGACGCCAGGGTATTTATCCTTTTATCCCAATGCAAAACACCATCCCATCTATCATCCAATCCCTTCCCTTCTCATGCAGATTCAAAAGAATCATTCAAGTACGCCACGAAACTCTCTCTAATCCTCTTCACCGGTACAGCATTTGTTCTATTTAGCGTAATAAACTGCCTTCGCAGCCGCTGCAACGCCGGCAATCCAATAGGATTAGCAGGCAGTTCAACCACCAACGATTCCCCTTCACCAACCGCTACCTCCCCACCACCTTCCCCAGGATGATCTTTCGACCACTGCAATATCTGGTTCAAAATGCCTTGCGTACTCTTATCAAGCTCGTACAAGAAGTCTTCTCCCCTCGTTTCTCTCAGAACAGTAGCAGCATTAGGACGAACAGTCTTCTTCCCACCTTCATCAGATCCAATAAGTGCTTCCCATATCTCTGTGCAAGGTGGACTTTCATCATCCCAAACCACCGTGAAGAGCGGACTGTCCCATCGTGCCATCGGGTTCGGTTCTTCATATCTGTACACGAGGTTCTCCCAGCAGTCTTGTAGGTATGGCAATCTCTCTTCCCTCTTCAATTTCACCTCTGCGCCCAAATCCTTCACATCTTCTCCATTCGTGGCGGTGGAAGATAATCGTGACTCGTTTATCTCCTTTGCCTTATCCGCCTTGATCCCAACATGAAGCACACAACTCGGCGTTCTCAAAGCCTTCGCCTCACAAAAGAGCTGGTACCTCCATCCCTTGATATAATTCGCGCCATCGAGAATCACAACATCCTTGTCACTCAGCACTCTCTTGACAGCACCATAGATGGTAGCTCTAGCATCCTTCTCCGAGGAATTGTTAGACCGCTCGTTGATGCTCTTGTCGTCTAGGTTGTAAACGGAGCGGGGGATGGAGAGATTGTGGTCGGAGATGAGGTGGACGCGGAGGAGGTTGGTAGGGGTGGGGGATGAAGCGATGCGATTGAGGAAGTAGGACTGGAGTTGTTGTGCCCTGTGGGACTTCCCAGAGGTGGGATAGCCAGTGATAATTATTAACTGAAGAGAGATGTTAGTTTAGCTGCTGTGCTACTAAGGACGAGTTTTGAACATACTGGCATAGTTGATTGATTGAAGGGCAGATTTGAGGGATACACTGCCAAGAATATATTTTTGAGATTCGGTTGGTCATGTGATTTTTAGCCATCTGAGATGTCAGGCTTGCAGTCGATTGTTTGTAGAGGAGACGGCTCCGTTAAAATTCATCGTTAAGATGGCAGTAAAGTTTGTGAAAATTAGTGGAACTACAATACCACTGCAGGTAGCAAAGGAAAGGTAGATGAAATATCAATAAGCAACAAGATAATAGGTTAGACCCCACATGCTCCAAATTTTGGAAGTTCATCGCCTCGTTTAATTTATGGGGTCCATTAGCTACCTAGGATGCTTACTAGGCGCTGAGATTGTTACAATACAGTTCTACAGGTATAATATGGCGAATTGCCATTCAGATCTAACGCCAGATCGACCAGACCAGGTCAATCTACCCCAATGATCCCAACGGAACGCCATGCCAAATGATCAAAATTCTCATGCCATAGCGCCCCAAACCAGTGCCTCTTCTTCCTCCCACAGTTCATTATCATTAACGTAATTCTCGATCTTCGTAATCGTGTCCTTGATCGTCTTCGCTCCAGTTATTCCGAAGTCTTTGCAAGCTTGCTGGGTTTCCTTGCGAGTTTTCTCACCACCATATTCCCACTAATCGACTGCAAGTTAGCATTGACACTCTCTGGAAAAGACTACTTCAGGTATCACAACCTTGAACGACCCTTTGAGATAGGAAACCCATGATCTTGAATCACTCGACTCTACATCATACAACATCTCTTCTGCTCCTTTTCTTGACGTACCTTTGCATCAAGGTTTTTATCCTCTGCAACTTGCTTGGCTTTGGCTTGAGATTTTCCTTTCCCTTTAGAAGTAGTGGTGGCTCTCTTTTTTCGACTGGATCCTCCGGCAGCTGACTCTGGCTCTGCGTAATCATGGCCGGCTTGGTTGAGACCATCGCTGGAAAGGTCAGAGTCGAGTTCGAGATCGCTGTCGCTGTCGTTGTCGGAAAGTTCAGATGCTTTTCGCTTTCCTTTGCCTTTACTCTTAGGTGTCTTGACTTCTTTACCTTTATCAGTTGGCTTTCCTTTGCTTTTGCTTGAGACAGTCAACGACTCTTCGGGAGTGGCAGATTCGTGGTCGAGAGTCGTACCTAGGTCTAATAAAAGCGACAATTTTTCCACCAAGTTATCGGGCGGAAGGTCAACCACAGGTAATATGGTTCCCTTCTTCTTTGGCTTCTTTGCCTTGACCTTGAGACCATTCACAAGCTGAGGATTCTCTACAGCCCACTCCTTTACAGTCTGCATGACCTGAAGCGCGTTGTACTTCCAATAAACCTTGCTAACGTCCTCCCAGATTGCGTTCTCTGGTCTCTTGGAAGCTAGCCAACCAATCATGGCATATTTAAGGGTCTTGTACTGAATTAGAAGCCTGTGCTCAGCAGCTTGTGCGGTATCTGCTTGGCCGATGTATCCAGGTTCATTGATCCAAGGTATCGGAGCGCCGAGGATCATTGCTTGAATGGAAATGAGAACGGCAAGAATTGTGCTTTTTCCCGGCTGCCACATTTCGGCTGCAGATCCTTGCCAGGTGTTGATGATAGACAGGCAGACTACAACAAATAATCAGTCCAGCTCGTGAAGAGATAGGATCTTTGACACTTAGGCCCAATAGGGAAGGATTAAAGCATACCAGTTCCTGTATTTTTGTGAAGATTCGGGTTGAACGACCAGTCCTCGGAATCATTGCCATTCAGAACGAATGACATCTTTGGAGGTGACGTTGGATAATTGCCGTCGAGGAAAATATCGAATCTACGATTTTGTAAGTTTGCTTTCTACGACGAAATGGCGCACTGGTACATACGTGAAAAGTCCACCGGCATATGGTGTCCCTTCAATGCCCACAATAAGTGCTTTCATCACATCTGAACGAGACTCTGCCACCTTAAGAAATATTCCCGAAGGAAGGGAGGTAGTCATGTTTGCAATCTCCTTTCCGATAGCGCTCAGCCGTCCTTTTTGGTTGGAAGATTTGAGCCCATTGAATTGGGTGCTGAAGCGATGCTGTAGAAGTACATCATCAGTGAAAGCAACCCGAGAGTCCTCGCAAAACTTGGACCACATCTCCTGGTGACCAGGCTCAGAAACAGAGACAACCGATACGTCCGGCACCTCCTCTTGCCTCATCTTTCCATAAACTTTGATGATGGTTTTGCACATTCGGACAGATTCCTTGCTGTGATCGATTGATCCTTGAGGAGCTTTGCCGTGCATCTTCATGAAAGTGCTAGCTTGTTTGAATATATTATTGCCATAGGCAAAGAGGGAGGGCAAGCGATCTTCTCCCATAGCATCCACAATTACAAAATCCGTCTTTGGTACTGCACACAACGCATTAAGACCAGGGGAGTGTCTCAAGTTCAAACGTCGTTCGAAGAGAAGACCACGGAGGCCTGGATGATCAGCAATTGTCTCCAGGAAGGCGAAAACGGCTGTGTAGAGATCACGGCGCTCAACCAGGTCTGCAATAGAGTCATTTCGAATCAAACCTGCGAGCCTATCGAAGAGGAGGCTGTAACGGAAGAGGCAAAGCAACTGATCTAAGAGAATGTCGAACGAATCTGGAGTTGGGATCGACGCGGTGAGAATCTTGAGAGTAAGAGTCGTGACTTCATCTGGGCATTCTTCCTCGGGATTCACAAAAGACGAAGTAACGGGCGTGTGATGAGGGTCATAGTAAGCTTCCCATCCACCAGCATAACCGATACCGTTGGCTTCAGCAAAGGATGCATGACCAGGCGGCATATACGGAAATGATTTAGGTTTTTTGACAGGTTTCAACGACTTTGGTCGATTCTCCAAATTCTTGGCTATGATCTCTTGCTCATCGAAGTGTGAGAGAAGCAGCCATATGCCGTAGAGACGTCCGCGTGGACAGCACGTGTTCACAACACCTGCGCTGGTAAATACGTTATCTGGACCAAGGACAGGTTCAAAACCACAGCCAGCACAGGTGGCCGTGTAGCATTTGCTACATGACAGTCCTGAGATTTGAGATGCCGGTGGGATTTTCTGGGCGCCGGCGAGCCATGTATCGATGTGGTCCTTGAGACCCTCCACGGCGATGGATCTCTTACAGTCCTGATCCCGGCACAAATCATGGAAGCTCGAGAAAGTGGTTTTCAGGAGATCTACATCCATTCTGGAGTCGCCTTCGGCAGATGAAGGTGTTGTCGCGGAAGACTTGTTAGGCGTCGCCCGCGAAGACCCCGCGAAGGCTGTCATGATCGATATTGATCTGCTGGTGTATGTAGCTATGTCGTTGTCGTGCGGGCGTTAAATAGTGTATCTAAAGAAGAAAAGTAGATTCCTCAACTGGCGAGAGATCGGTCGATCTCTTGATCGCGGGAAGGGAGTGAGGTTGTCAACGCATCGAGCGTGGGTCTGGTAGATAGGTAGATACTCTCTGAGGTTATGGAGCATTTAAGGCGAGAGGTGACTCGTCAACACGTGACGAGACTACGGTTACCGAGCGCGCGCCTGAGACACGAAGGCCAAAGATGCGGCAGGCTCCAGCTCGGCCTGGCTTGGGCTGCCTGATCTAATAATACTACTCTTGACATTCTTTACTATCGCCCATCTTGCTTCATGTCTTTGATTTCCTCATCTCTTATTCTATTGTTCTCTACTCAACTCTTCTCCAGCGAGACCTTCCACTCATTGTTGTGGTCTTTTGTTTCGACGTTTCGTTTGTGAGACGGTATCTCTTTCCGTCAACATGTCAATACACCTTGTTTTGCTTCGAGCCATTCTCAAGTTTTTGTTTGCGAGTCTCAACATTTATAAGTCAGAAACTTTATGAAGCAGAGAGAGCTCCGACTAAAGTATCTAGGCTAGAGAAACCAGTCCCCGAAACCTGAGGCGCCGACCAACTCCACGATAGATTCCTTGCTGAACATCCAAGTGAGAATGCGTGGTCAGGAGATATTCTGGGATTGTTCGAGGTCATGTTGACTTGAATACATCTTGAAGTGCATGACCACTACTCTAAAACTACCCTATCTGTTCAAGCCGGTTCTAATCAGCCCGAAAATTTCAGTTGTGTACTCATTATCGAACTTGTGAGCCTTGACGATTAAGGTAAGTCCCCACTTCGATCATTCATTGTCATGCGCGAGGCACATCTGAGGTGTAGTATTCTTCATTGCAGGTTAAAACGAATCATTGAGTACCTTGGGTTGAAAAGAATACAAAGTCCATCAAATTACAGGTTGTAAGATCGGCGACTTTGGGGTACTTGGGTTGATGAAGTGCAAAAAATATAATCGTTCTCAACATACAAATCGCACACTCTCTTTCACCCATGAAAGTTTTCAACGTCCAATCCTTCTCTCCCCTTCGTATCTCCTCAAACAACCAAGACACCTAATGCTGCAGCAATCCAAAGAGCTCCAAAAACCACCGGGGTTGCCACAATCCCTGCATTGGACGTTCTCGAAGCAACAACACCGCTTAAGCTAGACGTACCAGAGATGGATAAAGATGAGCTAAGAGTTGTCGAAGAATGCGAAGTCGATGTCGGCGATAGCAACTACCTACTCGAGCTGTTGCTGGTGAATTCCCGAGTGCTATAGCTGAACAATCGTTTGGTAGAGCTACTCAAGGATACGATGTCGTCGTCATGCTCATGAGACCCGCTACCTCCTCCACCACTTTGATATCGCTAAATACCCAAACTCTCCGTCAACAATCTGTTTCACAGCACAAGATCGAAATCCCTACGATGGCATGGACTCACCAATATTGCACATGGCTGAGTCGCAGCTGTTTGGATACACTGATGTGCAAAGAAACATTGCTGAGTTACAGGCCATGAAGACAGTTTCCTCGAGACACAGGCAGCTCGAGTCGGTATTGCACTGGCGACATGCTCCAGACGCAGAAGCGGTCTCGACACACTGTCGACAGTCAGCTTGTTCAAATTAGATTTCGTTAAAGATCCATTTTCCTTGACGTCCTCTTTTTTTATCCGTACTTTCTTTCTCGTTCACATTGCTTCAAGGTTACTATTTGAAATGCGCCACGTCCGCGAGCTGCAGAGTACAAGTGAGAAAACATTGAATCTCAGCTTGGCACCGTGTTGTATGCCCAATTCACAAGTTAATTGTTTATCCCTTAACTCAAGGGGTATTCAGCCATAAGTTTCTGTGGGACGTTTTCTCGAAATACAATGCATCAAAACAGCTGTGCTTCGGGGTCAACAATCCCATGACTCCAAGGCGCTTTCTTGCAAAGCCCGGGTACCCGCCACAAAACATTTACGTGGAAGAAGTCCGGCCCAAAGACATCTCAGCAAGCGCTCGATTCCAGGAAGTGGCTTCAGTGGAATTTCTACGCTTTTTTTTCTTCTTTGCATTGATTGTGTGGGGCATATTCAAGTATCCTTAAGGCTTCGCCAAGCTAGCGAAAGGTCCAGAGCACTTCTGGTATCAAGTTGACGCAGTCTCCATGAGAGCAGTCAACAGAGACTCATGGTTGCCGGTTATCATGGATCATGTCAGCCCACTGTGATCAAAGGAATACAAAGCAAGCAGGAAGTGGTGTGTCCCTCCCACGAACGCATACCGAACACTTCAAGTGGAAAGACCGTATTGCAATTTTTGATTTGGTCTGGAAATTTTAACAAAAGGCACGAAACAGATATCACAGACAATTCATTTGTACAGCTCTTCCGTGAGAAATAGATCCCATTTCGAAGATGGTGATTGCTGTCAACTGCTCCTGGGTTATGGTCCATGCCACTCTGAAAAGCTGGATCCAGCAAGTGAAGGGAGATACTGAATGGTTTGCCACTAGGCAGGACGCAATTCAGAGATGATAGCTGACCACTAAAGCGCCCATGTCGTAACGGTCTCGTACTCTCTCATCTTCAAATATCCAAGGCCAATGAACAGCAAATACTCATGAAGGCACACGCTCCTGACAGGGTAAGATGACCACCCAGAAGATCTCTGTCTGGAATTCCAAGACACCGCTTTTTAAAGTGTCAATAGACAGCCTTCAAAATTGGAGAGAGTCTCTGGAAGTTTCCTTCTTTGAGATTCTCGAAACGTATGCTTTGAAAACACATTATTCCTACGACATTCTACCACTATCAGTTTTGAAGGGAAGGGCAAGGCAAAATCGTACACAATTGACTGGTGAGGCGCTCGGGTAAACGATTCGGCTTTTCGTGCTGTTGGCCACCTCTGAATTATCTAGTCTGCTGAATGCTACTTCGCAATCACTTGGCTGGTAGAGTAGAAAATTTGAAAGCAAGGCTTACAGATTGACAACTCAAAGGAAAACGACTCTAGAGGTGGGCTCATGATTTTTGTCTTTCCTCATCAACCCACACAGAAACGGCGAGAACAGCTAGGAAGAGACAGCCTTGCTATTGACCTCAAGTCTTGCTGCCAAAGGAATTCACAACACCAACATGCAGCCAAATGAATCGCTGAGAGTCCACGACATTCTGAGACATCTTTCTCATATTTTCTTGGGCGGCCACGTTTGTGCAACCATTTCGGTGTTCCAAGCTCTGATTCGAGAGTAATCCTCCTCTCACGAGCGTCGTTTCTCTGGCCATGCAGCCGTTTACCAATGGATCAGTGAGGATGATATGCACGAGCTTTCTGACCGCTGCTTCGCGCAGAAATAGGTCAGCTCCGCAGAAGTCGACGGAATCCATTTTGCACAGCTCAAATGCGGAAAAATGAAGGAGCGGTGATCGACCAAGTTCCCCTGAGAGATCAACGAGTCCTCACCACAGTGAGTTTTGGCCAAAGTTTCCTGGGTTTCAAGCGACCCTGACGATCCTGATTAGTCCTAGAAAGGCAGCGAGCTGTCGGGACGGGAAGAGCCATGGTGTGCGCCAGCCATCCTCGCATTCCGACGTCGACGTCGAGGTCGAGGAGGGCGGCCCGAGGCAACAGCCGAAACTCGAGTTTTCAAGGTTTGTGTGGTTTCGCTCACCTCATTTTGTGCCCATTCTCTGGCTCGTCTGGTTCGTCTGGTCGTCGTCTCATTCCCGTGTGCGTGCTGGCCATGCCGGGTAAAAGCCATGAACTTGTGATGGTCCAACCAGGGCGTCGCAGCTGCGCGGAAAGCAGGAAAGTTGCTCGCACTTGCAGGGCCGGCGGCAACTGATTCGCAGCGTGTCATGCACGGCGAGGGCCATCACGACAGCGACCAGACGTGCAACGGCCCCCCCTGCTGCAAAGTGCCAACGCACGTCGCTCCACTCTCTTCCTGCCCGACTTAAAGCACATTTCCCCCCAACCCAACCCTCTGCTGCACTTTCATCCCCAACTATCTTTCTCTCCTGCACTGCACCCGCCCATCAGCCATCTATCCATCATCGATCCATCCTATTACTCTCCATCCCACAATCCAGCACTCTCACAGTCCCACTTCTTCATCAATTGCCCGGACTACTTGCGCACCTGCGACCCGCCATCATCAACACCATATATCAACACCTCTTCTCTCCAACAACTCCATCCAGAAGAGACTTCAACAAAGCCCCAAGCCCGTGGCTCAGGATTCGACATTGATTCAACGACTCCAGCACGACAGGCCTGGTTCAGTCCCGCCGAAGCCAGGAAGCTGCTCTCTATCCATCCAGGACATCCCAATGACAGTGTGTCGATCCAAGACTACTACTGCTACTACTACTCCTCAAAATCTGCCCACGATGAGCTCCCGCTCCAGGAAGGCTCCCAGGTATATTTTAATTTTCTTGGTTTTTGTCAGTTGCGTGTTGCTTTTTGCTTTTGATCGACACCATGTTTTTCCGAACCAAAGGTTTTTCACAGCCGGACCACAACAGAGTGTCCCGCACTCAAGGACAACCAGCCACATTCAGGGAATCTCCCTAAAAGAACAACAAAACTTCCACAGGCTTTTCTTTCTCGTTTACGCACCATGGATTCCGACCGGACTGTCACAACTGAGTCACCTGACTCTTGCGTTCACTTGAATGCCTCTTATTCAGAGCAATACAAGAAGTGAGGGTAGGTATATCTCCGCCACAAGCAGGTAAGAAGCGACAGTATCCCACCACATGGACGTGTACCAGTTATCCAAGCTCCCTCCCCAAGGACCACATGGGCGGAGAGTCATTTCTGTTCTTGACTAGTCATTCCGGACAATGATTACCCCTTCCCAATGGGCGTGGATTTCTTCTTTCTTTACCTGCTGCATCACCTGCCTGTGATGGGACGTACCTGCCTAGGTGCACAACAACTCCGTGGATTCGAGATGCTCTTCCGCAAGCCTGCTGAACCATCACTACGCCCGTCACGCTCCCTTGTGCCCACAAGGCGGTCTTCAGGTGACAGTGGGATGCCCTTCGGGCTCCCATTGTCTTCAACCTTTTTTTCAGGTTGCTAAAGATCAATGGACATACTCGACACTGCCGTGGAATGTGAACGCAATATCCAGTATGGTACTAGATCCTTGTTTCCGTGGACTGTATGTGCCGACCTGAGCCTCCCAGGTTTCGCTAGGATATAGAGGTGTCATTCTTTGACATCCTGTCACCATGACCGTTGCCAGCCGGTGACAAGAGGGTCAATCAGGCATTCATTTTGTGCCCTTGAGTACGTACATCTGCACGACGCCGACTTCGACGTCTGGCCTACTACCCCTTTATTTGCGGCCGAGTATAAACTAACCAATGCATTGTGTTTTCTTGCTGGCAGAATTCTGCCACTGAACTCGGACATATCCGTACCCTGGAGCTTGAGGACCACTGATGACACCCCCTATTCGCGGACCTCCATGGATGTTTTGCTTTAATTGTATTGCTTTCTGCTATTGTTCTTGCTTGACGTAGTCGTCTTCCTCCACCGTGGGAACTATCACTCGGAGTCCATTTTGCCTTAAAAAATGGTACCTTCTGGTCTGTACAAAGTCCCCATACCCTGTTCAAGAGATGACTGTACTGACTCAATCCTGCTGCAGTACTCCCACGTTTGGATATTGTTTTTGATATTTTGCGGACATATGACTCAATCAATGCCTTTGGATAACCAACTAACCCTCGATGTTGTAGCGCCTATGGACCATCAAATGGAACCCAATATTCCGAAGAGTTTTCTTTGTATCAAACAGAACCTAGCCAGGGAAATCACAGTGGACAGTTC
>JBAMDN010001329.1:0-18333 GCA_037074945.1 Tetracladium marchalianum
GACGAAACCATCGAGTCACTGATAGAGCGTGTCAAGCAAGATCTCCGCGAAAACACCGCTGGTGTCGAGCACGAATTCTTCACAATTGAGAACCTTGGTGCTACGGCCTTCCGATCGGTGAAATGTCCGCCCAAGAGCGCGATTCAAGTTATTGCCATGATGGCTTCTTACGAACATTTCGGTGGCCTTGAACCGTGCTGGGAGTCTGTATCACTGAGCAATTTCTACAAAGGACGAATCGAGAACAATCAAGGCTTACTCGCTCCAACTGTCGAATGCATCAACTATGTCAACGACGACAGTTTTTCAATTGAGACTCGCCGCAAGTTATTCCTCGAAGCTGCAAAGTCGCATGCGAGTTCGGTTACTCGTGCATCACGATTTAGAGGCTTCGATCGCTACCTCACTTCATTACGACAGGTGTCTGAGAGATCGGAAGGACGTATTGCATTATATGACGATCCGATTTACTCGAGGACAAGACCTAGGAAGTTTATGGCTCATTGTCATGAGACAGGTATGCTAGAACAAGCATATTTGATGAGAGAACCTGATGCCATTTGGCTACATTCCGTGGTGGAAGACAACTGGTAAGTCCAGTCCTTCCAACAGACTTTTTAATGCTTTCACTAACAATAATTAGTGTTAGGTGGTCTACAGCTGGTCCTATTGGACGAACGAAGGAGTTCCGTGCTTCAATAGAGAAAGCTACTAGTCAGATCAAAGCTCTATTTTCTCTTTAGATTGGTAGTGTTCTGTGGAGTTGGGTCTAAAGTTTTGATCGCTTAGCTTTGTCTAGATTATACACTCCTACTATGTTTAAGCAAATAAATATTTCACTGAGAGTATTGAATTGTTCCTTCGGCTTGTTTCTGGTCAAGTTTAGTGATGAGCATTGGTTTGTTTACAATCACGTGTCCTCGTACCCTCTTCCCTTTCTTAGTCAACAAGTCGGTAAACTTGGGGTCAGCAACTAGGCACCAAACTATGTGGAGCTTGGGGCTGTTGATTACTAGAGTTTTGATACCCCAAAATACGAGTCCCCGAAAGCTGACGACAACGGCGATGAGTTTCCCTCCGCTCCTGCACTGTCACCTTCCACTTATCACATATCCACAATTCAAAACCAGACTTAGGATTTCAGGCCCGACGGCCCTCGCACCTCTGAACCATTCATCGACCATTTATCAACCTAATTCCATTCTATAGGATGTCATGATCGACAGTGGTTTGATTCCTCCTGGTTGATAGATCAACACCTCTCCTTTCGGTAGAATTGCCCCCTGCCAGGTCATGCATATCGATCCTTTTGACGGGCTCCTTGCGCATAAGATTTCTCACCCCTCGTCTGATATTCTTCTAATGTAAGTTCAATCTAGGAAAATCTATACTCAATCATTCAAGTCCAACGGTTCAGTTTCTCGAAACCTCAGAGCAACGCTTCAACATTCACAATGGGCTCCATCGAAGCAAAAAAGTATTCGACTGTAGAAAAGCCATCAGTAGAAACGCTGCTACAGGCTCTCCAAGATTCGAAACTGAACACGAGTGCCATAGCGGGCGATAAGGAGAGCAAGGCCAAACTATTGGCTGCTTCAAAACGTCTGACTGCGGCGCTCGAGGAACCTGATGATGCTCTGAACTATGCACAATTCTATGTATGTTTGCCTTCATCAAACAAATGTAAAAGAACTTTGAAATAATGTTTTATTGCAAAGCCGCAAGTGTTCATGTGTATTCGTGTTGCCGTTGATTTGAAGTTGTTTCATCTCATTGCTGAACATGGAGGTCCCATAACTGCAACGGAGCTAGCTACCGCCTCTGGTGCGGAACAACAGCTACTTGGTATATTCAACCACCATCTTACTGAGATTTTATTACTGATTGTAAAACAGTTCGATTGATGAGAGGGCTGACTTGGGGTCACTATATCGAAGAAGTTGGCAGTGAAACGTATCAAGCGAATTCAAACACAGTTTATTTACTCTCTCCCTCGGTTCAAGCTGGTATCAGACACTGGTATGTTGATTATTTAAAAACTCAAGCCAACATCTAATCAAGAATTCAAAGGTACGATGCAGGATTGAACTCATTCTACAAAATGCCAGAATACTTCAAATCAAATAAGTACACCAGCCCGGCCGATGCGCACACCGGTCCTCTTCAATTTGCTTTCAACACAAATATGGAGAGCTACGCTTACTGGAAACTTACACCCTCTTTCGCCGAAAACTTCAACATTTTCATGTCTGGAAAGTTCACTTCGGAAACGCAAAGCCAACCTTGGCTTGATTATTGTCCCATTCAACAGAACATCATCGATGGATTCGATGAGAAGATCGGAGACGCGATGTTTGTTGATGTTGGTGGAAGCTTTGGCCACGTTGTGCAAGATTTCAAACGAAAGTTCCCCGCTGCACCAGGTCGTTTCATTGTTGAGGACTTGGAAGATGTGATTGCCGATATCAAATCACTTGATGCTGATATCCAAGCGATTCCATATGATTTCTTCACCCCGCAACCTGTCATCGGAGCGAGGAGTTATTACTTTGCGAATGTGCTTCACAACTGGTCAGACCAGGACTGTCAAAAGATCTTGGCTATTGTGTCCAAAGCTATGGTGAAGGACTACTCCGTGTTGTTGTTGAACGAGGGAATCATGCCTGCGAAAGACTGCTCGCTGGGGATGATTGGAAGAGATTTGGGAATGATGGCTTTACATTCGGCGGGTGAGAGGAGTGAGAGTCAATGGAGAGATTTGCTGGGGAAAGCTGGATTAAAAATCACGGATATTTGGTATTCGGGGATTGGGGAGGGAGTTATTGCAGCAGGTTTGATCTAGGTAGAATAGAATCAAAATTTACAACCACTTCTGAGCGATATACACTTCACTTGGTTCCGTGCATTTCATACATAATTAACTTTTTTTTTTAATATCCTGTATCCTAACACATTCTCATAAATATAGACAGTTGTTTGAGCAAGCCACTTCTCAGAGAATGAAACAGCCAGCATCCGCGATTCCTCCCACATTGTCATGGTGGACGACTTGCAGTTTCTCACTGGCCCAATTCGGGAAAGCTTTCTTATCAACGATAGCCGAAAACATAATTTGCTCAACTACCCCGCCATCGTTCTACGAGCCGGTTAAAACTCGCATCTACCACTCGGAAGATAATGATATCATCATATGTCAGGATGTCAAGTCTTCATTCGTCGTATTCGGCGAAACAATGGGTAAACTTCCCTCACGCATGTGGCGTAGACATGCAATGCCACCATGCAGGTCACATAGGCTTTTTGTGTTACAAATAGATAACCGTTTTATGCAGTTGGTCTCTAAAACGGGAGGGCCCGCTAAAGAAATGCAGTGCAACCTGCACTTAATGCAGCTGTTGTAAGCTGCGAGGTTGTTGTGGATTAAAAAAAAGTGGCGAACGCGCGCCTCCGGAATGGGGACCCCCGCGTTTCTGTACTCGGCTAATGATCTGGAGTGTTCGCTTACTGTAACTTGGCTCGATTGGTATGTTGCTACGTATCTATTCTTTGGGTGTGCTTAGAATTTTTACTTGCATTGGTTTAACGGCTAGAATGTTTTGAATATAAGGTGAGAATTGGGTTGTAAACTGTGTTTCCAAGGAATTGTTGTGGCGTAGAGATTTGGTATGTGATACCCCTCCCTCGTTCCCTCCAAAGGGCGCTACTTATCGTTTGCCGTCCACATTCATCGTTGGAATATAGTCTTGAGATATGGATTTTTTCACTACGAAAACATACAGTGGTCCTCGAGAAGGTTGGTCGAAGCGAGAATTAACATATTGGGACGCGAGTTTGGTAGGATTTCATAAGCACAAAACTATGCACACTTCATTGATAACAAAATTAGTTCGCTCGAGATGAATCTCCAGCAATCGGGTGGGTGTTCGAAGGATCTAGTTTGAACATACAAAATGTATCATCAGCGCTGGTTAAGGCAATACAGATTCGTGCACCCTGGCTGAGAGGCAAACTTGCTAGCACTGAATCTGGATCTGTAAGTTCTGATTCCTCAATATAGAAACCCACGAAACCTTAAGAAAAGAACCCATCCTATGAATCTAGAAAGCTAATTCTTTTAGCCTCCGTATGAAATCCACGTTCCGCAAGATGGGGATCCTATCGCATCCTTTGATACCACGATTTCAGAAGTACCGGGCAGGCTGAACAGGGTAATCGCCTACACTTCAAAGACCTCCCCAAACGCCACGATCCAATACTTCCAGACCTATGATCCTACAATCCTGAATCCTCGCACATCCGTCAAAGGAGTAGAAGAATATATTGCGAGAGATTTGCCGCTCTTTCACCTCCACTTCATCATCGCTAGCGACGCTACACTAATCAGTTTATCATGGAGTCACGCTGTAATGGACGCGATGGCGGTGGGAGAGATTGTAAAGGCTTGGGAGCTTGCTTTTCGTTCTTGGGAATGTCCAACATATTCAGACGCCAATCCTAAAAGCCTTTTTGATTTTACCGAGAAGGTGGATGTGGATGAAAGTTGGATCCCTGAAGGTTTTGTTCTTCCCAACACTTTCGAAATTCTCAAACTTGCGGTACCTTATCTGTACGGAAATTTTACCAACCCTTTATTGCATGGCTCAATATTCATTCCGAAAGCTCTGATTGATCTTTGGGTGCAAGATGCAACAATAGAATTAGTCGAAGGAGAAATAATCTCGCGAAACGATCTCGTGGTATCATGGATTTTCAAGCACGCTTACGGTGCCTCATACTTTGCAGATTCTAACTACGCAACAATCTTTTCCACCGTCAACTTCCGCGGTCGCCATCCTTCCCTCCCTAGATCCGCCATCACAAATACTGCGAAAGCGCATCCCATCCCCTCTTTCACAACATTAGAACTTCGAAACACGCTCGTTTCTAAGATAGCGCTACGATTGATGAAAAGCATGGATATTTACAAAAATCCAGAATACGTGAATAAGATTGTTGCGCATGAGTACAGGGTACTAAAGAATGGCAATGGGAGAACATGGGAGATGCCAATGGGAAGATTAGATGCTAGAGTCTTTGGAACTATTCCATGGGCAGATATGGGACTTGGTAGACTGGGGTTTGGAGATTTGAAACCAGTCGCGGTTTTGACGTACGCTTCTGGAAGGGTATGTGCAACTGTGGTTAATAGTGACGAGGGAGACTGGAGAGTTGATTACAAGTTGAGTGCTAGAAGTTGGAAAGAACTGGAAGACCAGCTAGAGAAGGAGAATGATAGATTGAACAAGATAGCGATAGCTTGAGTCACTGAAATGTAGACCTTCCATAGAAAAGGTTTCCACAAACTCGATCACTTCACATTTCACAGCGATGACCCAAGCAGGCAGAGTGTCTAACTTCACCAAAACTACACTAAATAAATCTATTCTAGTACAGAGTTAAAGTATGGATCAATAATAAAAGTTCCACGAGAGATCATCTCTCGTGTCGTGAGAATTGAGTTTACGGTACAATCTTGAAGGATTCCAGCCCCCACACCAAGTTTCTAGTATCCACCCAACCTCGTAAAAATCATCAATCAAAGTCCATCTCACCCATATGCAGTATAAGCCATGCATATTGCCATTCTTCTATCTACATTTACTTTCTCAAACGAAGACGTGGCAATATAAAAGCGCCTAAAGCAACGTGCCAACATTTCCAAACGACACAAAAAAGACCAACGGCCCGCGTACCGAATCGCGCCAAATGTCTGACACACCATATTATCGCAGATCTTGACTACTTCTAGCTGCATACGGTTCTGCATGGCAGGAATGTATTTGAAACTGGATGTTTGTTATTTCACGTACATTTTTTACGGTAAAATGGAAATTTGGAAAGGAGGGGTAAACGTGGGGAAGAAATGATGTGCGTACATGGTTACGAACAGCATTTGCTTCCCCGTTTATTTCGACATGTGTAGTGGGGAGGGGAGTGTCAGTTTGCGATTTGCCCCGCTTTGAAACAGATGCTGATAGTGGGTGTTGTGGTATTGTCGACATTTTGTGACAAAACTGTTGAGTGCTTGGGTGTGTTGACGCCTTTGAGAACTCCCAAGTTCAATATCTTTGTTTGAGATCAGATCTAGGTCACAGATAGAGAAGCTTTTCGAGTCAAAGAAAGGCTGATCATAGTTCACCATCATGGTTTTGAAGTCAACATTGATCCCCGAGAACCTCGGTGTTGGCGGGGTCCTAGTATCACTACTTCTTTGCGTAAGTCTCACCTATACCAATCAATACCAATACCAAACAATCCAGACTTCCCTTTTCCGTTTGGAAAAAAAGCAAAAGAAAAACGCCAAAACATACGTAACTGACCAGGTAACCAACACCAACAACAGTATCTCATCTACTCCCTCTCCGTTGCCGTCTACAACCTAACCCTCCATCCGCTCGCCAAATACCCCGGTCCCCTTCTTCGCAGCGCCTTCTACTTCCCTCTCTACTACGAGATCTGGACGGGTGATGTGACGCTCAATTCCCTAGGCTTTCATACAAAGTATGGACCTGTTGTTAGGACGTCGCCCTCGAGTTTGTCGTATAATACGGCGGAGGCTTGGCATGGTGGGTTCTGATTTTTGGATTCTTGATTTTGAGATTGGTGATGGTATTGAAGCGTGTTGAGCTTTGAACTTTGGATGGTATTTTGTTTGGCATTGAATACAAAATTGCTTGCTAATTTGAAACATGTGACATGGAATAGATATCTACGGCCAAAGACATGGCAAGAAAATGATTCCCAAAGATCCACAGGTTTACCTCAGAATTGATCCAACACCCGATATCATCTGTTCGTTCTTCCCTCCAACTCATTTCTCAAGAAAGAATCAACTGACCCCAAACTAACACAGTATCCAACGACGCCGAACATACCCGTATCCGCCGCACCCTCGCCCACGCCTTCTCAGAAGGCGCTCTCTCGGAGCAAGAATCCCTCCAAAACATCTTCTTCAACCTCCTCATCACCAAACTCACAGCCAAAGCCTCCCTTCCCTCCACACCTGCATCCCAACGTCCACCACCCGTCAACATGGTAAAATGGTTCAATTTCGCGACCTTCGACCTCATCGGCGACCTCTCATTCGGCGAATCTTTCAACGCGCTCGAGAGTGAAGAGTATCACTCCTGGATCGCGAATATCGTGACAGGGTTCAAGTTCGGCAGATTGTTTCGGATCTTTGCGTTTTATAAGGTTATAGGTGTGCCGATTTTCTTGGCGATGAGGTTTTTTCCGAGTATCGAGGGCGCGTGGAAGAGACATGAGGCATATACGAGGGAGAAGAGTGAGGCGAGGATGAGTGCGGAGACGGGGAGGAAGGATTTGATGAGGTTTGTTTATTTTTCTGTTTTCCGTTTTTTTTTGTTTTTGAGACGGGATATATTTTTGCTGTACGGCATATTTCCTGGACTATTGAAAATTTTGAAGTAGTGATGTTGAAGTATGGGCAGAAGCTGATCTAAGATGTGATGGAATAGTTACATCCTCCGACACAACGACGACAGAGGCATGACGCACGAAGAGATCGTAAAAACAAGCGGCACACTCATTATCGCTGGCAGCGAGACCACCGCAACGATGCTATCAGGCTGTCTCTACAACCTCCTGCGTACCCCAGCTGCCTTGCAAACCCTCACCGAGGAATTACGCAGTACCTTCAAAACTGCTGAAGATATTACTTTCGTGAAGCTGCAGGGTTGCAAGTATTTGGCAGCTTGTTTGCAGGAAGGATTCAGGATGTACCCACCGGTTCCTATGGTATTGCCGAGGAGGACGGTGAAGGGTGGAATGGTTGTTTGTGGGAAATATGTGCCTGAAGATGTGAGTACTTGCGCGTATTTCTGTATAACATGGCGTGTTGACCTGTTTGATTACCACACTGACAAGTGTTTTTCGACTGAATAGGTTTCATTAGGAGTTCATCAATGGTCCGCCTACCATTCCCCCACGAACTTCCTTGATCCAGATGATTATGTCCCGGAGCGATGGCTTGGCGATCCAAAGTACGCAAACGACAACCGGGGTGTTTTACAGCCATTTTCGGTGGGGCCAAGGAATTGCCTGGGAAGAGTAAGTTCTTGCTTCTAGGATGCCTATTTGGGCCATCAATTTCTTTACCGAGGTAAGCTAACACAACCTTCTCTAATCACAGCATCTTGCTATGGCACAGATGCGCTCCATCCTCGCAAGGGTGTTGTGGAATTTCGACATCACCTTATGCAAAGAGAGTGAGAATTGGGTGCCGCAAAAGGTGTTCTTATTGTGGGATAAACCTGATTTGTTGGTTAACCTCGTGAAGAGAAGTCCAAATGTTGTTTGAGAGTTCTGATGACCACCTTATATCTGGGAGGTTCGTTTTGCCTCCCTGCTTGGGACAAGATCTTGGGGTTGAAATAAAAGAGTTAAAAGCACCAGGGTAAAAATTCTGAACACTTCCATTGAACTTTGGTAGCAGCGTAATAATTAAGAGGTGAGATTGGCAGATCAAGAGACTTTCTAGATGTTGGGGTTGATTATCGCATTTGCACAAAATCTCAAACTAGAAAAACTTCGCGGGTACAACTTTCCAAATTGTCCACCCCATGAAAAGGCAATCACCAGACAATAAAACACAATGTTCCAAGAGATTTTTCTATTCAAAAGTCTTCTTATACTTCTTCTCAGTTAGACGCACAAACAAACGCTTTGAAATGAAACCAGTGTGAAATCAAATCCAAATCGTCGGAAGATTGAATTAAGACGCGGAAGTCAATAAAAACACCTTTTGTTCCTAATCTCAAGTCCGAGCCGCAAGCTATGCAACAATCCACAGCGCCATACAATCAACTAAAGCAAAAGTAACCCAGCATTTATGCTTTCCCTCCCAATAAGATCAAGTTCGTGTGTGTAAACGAAAAAGAAACAGTGAAAACGCCTTTGTGTACATGATTATCTACACGCATTTCTTCGCAATAAGAGTCTGTCTAGCAAAACATACGCTTCTCATCGCCTTGACAATGCTCTATTTTTGCACGGTTCGACTTGAGCTCGCGCTGCCAATGACCGGTATAGGGCTAGTCTCACCATCCAGTAAAGGATCGTAATCCTTTCTGCCCATTTGAACCTTTGTCGTCCGACTGCTGGAACTCTCTGGTCTCTCCTTGGCCTTTGCCAATACCTCCGCATCACTGTCGTCATCCGCATCGCTACCCATGTTCTCTGGATCAGCATATGAATCCCGAGGAGCACTAAAGTTTTCATCAGGATCCTCTCCTGGTATTTGTTCGTGGTTGTGAGTGGGGTTTTGGTTCTGAATGTAGGTGTCGATGATGTAGTACTGGGTGGCATTCATGATGACGGGGAATACCAACATCACAAAGATGACTTGCAAGGCTACATCGCCTTCTGTCCATCTCAGTGCCCAGTCTCCTACACGAGATATCCATGGTGCGACGAGGAAGATTATCAGAACACAGAACTTCATGCCCATCAGGCCGAGGAAGTATATCAGAGATTGTTTCAACCACCATGTAGCGCGTGGTGGGTTGCCGTAATTCCCCGAAACGATGGATTCGTAGGGTGTGCCCATAGGTGTGAAGGAGAAGAGAGCAGTAAAGACTCGAACAAGGAGGATAAGGATTGGAATTCCTACTGTCGTCTATAGATGGTCAGTGACATTCATAAACAATCCCGAACTGAACCCACATCAATAGCCAAATTCAATAAGTAGAAACTACAAGGATTCGGCTTGTATTTCCCCTGTGCATCCACTGCGCTCGTAACGACAGCACTGAGCCCATCCATACTCAGCGCCCTTCTCGCCACCACAGACGCATCAACGGCTACGCTCAACTGCCCTGAACTCAGCAAGCTCATGAGCAGATTGGCAATATGTACCAGCACACTTCCCACCACCTGTTTCGAAACATCGAATGACCATATCTTGAGTGGTCGTTGCGGCCTTTCTCTCCATCTTTTGTACACCAGAGACATCAGCGCGGCTATTCCCAGCGAACCTTGCACAAGAATGGCGAAAGGACCGAGAAGTTCGCATTCTCCATTTTCTGCTGGCTTATCGTAGGGAGACACGGAGGAGGAAGTCGCAGTGGCGATGATCGCGACAGTTGCTGTAGGTGATGGCATATTGAGAAGAGAGGTGCCGGTGATTGCGGCTGCGGAGATGAGGGCGGTTGCTAGAGAAGCATCTTCGATGCCGGGAGGAGGGGGAAGCATTAGCACTTCGGCTCTTGTTAGTGTATATAGTCGTAGTAGACTCTGCCTGCGGAGTATGGAGAAGTAGAGGGCGTCACGACTCGTATAGCGGGTGGTGGTCGAGATTGTAGTCGTCTGATACTCTCACTGGTGTCTAAATCAAGGCGTCAGGATGATTGTATCGTCGTGTGACGCAATGAGTCTTAGGTAATAGAGCAGGGAGGGTAGCGCAGCGTAGATAAGAATGAATTGAAGCGGAGAAATAGAAAAGAACCAGGTATGACCAGCCCAGCAGAGACCAATTCTGGGGGAATTGTAGTAGGTAGTGAAAGGAGAGGAAAGATATGTGAAGTCGAGCCGAGGAGTTGAGGCTGTAGTCCGTTTGACAGGGGGGGGTTTCTGTATGCGATATTTCAAGGGTCAATACTCGTATCACCACGTGCTGTGATTTTGATTCTGTGAAATCCCAACCAACATGAAGAATATGAGTTTTCCTCTTGAACAGGATACAAGGTGTTTGACTCTCATATTTTACCAGCTGCACTTTTTTCCACAGAAGTCATGTAACAACCTGGAAACGTCCTCCACGTGATTTTCGATGTGCTTTCAATTTGCCTTGGCATCGCCTCGTCTGATGACTAAGTTATGTTAATAGCGCTAGTCTAGATTCGTCCCCAAGTTTAATTGCACTGACTTTGTTTGTAATACCAACTTTGGTTGCATCTGAGAGCGAATACCGATTTGTACCCACAGCTTCATGTATTGACGCGCGCCTGCATTGAAATCAAGCTGAGAAACATCAAACTTGCTAAGTAAGCAGGGCATTTGCAAAATGCATACACTCATTCCTCATGCCAATTCCTCAAACCGTTGTTCTGCGTTTATGTTTCTTTTGTGCTGGAATTGAAGAAGCCTCTCGCTTGCCTAGCTTCTCTTTTCTTATTTTTAAAAAGTACTCATTCGTTGTGTATAAATATTTTTCTCCTGCCAAAGTAACATCTTAGAGGCAGCTGTATTGATCAAAATTATCATGACGGACACACAGATTGTAGCCAACGACAAGCAAGGTGTCTGCCTCATCGAAGAACGCCCAAAGTCTGGTAGGCTGCAAGAAACGGGAACCAAGGACGATCATTTAGCTTTTTCGGAAAATAATTCTCGGATGTCTAGTGTTCAAGAACAGGCTGGGAGCAAGGACGAGCAATGGACTTCTTCAAAGAAAGATGTCCTGACATCTGATGTTTAGGACTAAAGTCAGCAGACCGATGCTCAGGACCATACTGGAAAGAATTACGAGCATCTTGTCTACCAAGAGCAAGCATCACAGTCTGATGTTCAAGAACAGGCTGGGGGCAAGGACGAGCAAGTGGGGTCTTCATAGGAAGAGTTCCAGGACACTGATGCACTACAGCATACTGGGAGCCAGGCGAAGTAAAATGTCCCTTCAGAGGCAGGGTTCAAGGAGCATGATGGCAAAGAACAGCTTGGAAGTAACGATAATAAAGGTGCTGCAGCAGAAGACGAAGTCCGTCCCGTTGATACACAGGAGTATATCGAAGGCAAAACCGAACAAGACGTCCCTCTTGAAGTACAGGAACAGAAGCCTGATTCCCATCCACAAACCGGAACCATGGATGAGCAAGGTGTCTGCACAGAGCTAGAATTCGGGAAGTCGGGAAGCCAAATACACAGGACGAGCCACAAGAAGCCACAACCGCGACTCGCAATCTCGAATAAGGCGAAGGTTCATACGGACAATATGGAGTATGGACAGTTTTCAACTGTCTGACTGGTTGAGGATCTCACTTTAGAGTCTGTTCGATAAAACATTGTTCTTGACACATCACTAACTTGACACAGAAACGAGAACGAGCACCGCTACAAAGCACTCAAGTTCTTGAAAGCTGATTTTTATAGCGAAGAAGTGTCAATCTACGGGCAAGAGATTCTAAAACACTTTCGAGAGGAAGACACGACCCACCCTGGCCACAAATATATCTGCCATATTTTGGATGATTTTGAGCATGAGGGTCCCAATGACAACCATATTTGCCTTTTCTTCTAACGAATTGGAGAGACACTAAGTGCCTTCCGGATATGGTCCAAAGAAGAAGTGCTTCCTAATTCTGCTGTGAGAAAATTCACTTATTAAGTTATCCTTGCTCTGAATTACGCACATGACAGTGGAATCATTCATACAAGTAGTTTTGCTTGCGTAATATCTTCCCGTTCTTGAGCATAACCCTCTAAACATTCAACAGATATAGAGACCGACAACATTTTCGTCCGGTTCGAAGACAGATCCTTGATTGAGAAATACCTCGAAGAAGTTCCTGCACCCGAACAAAACATACTTCGAATCATACCTCCCCTTGCCCTCTCAGCATCTACAGAAATACTACTTCAAACATGGACTCTCGGTTTTGTATGTGGACAGCTCTGCCTCGAAGATTGGAAACTCGCCAGCTGGACTACCAAGCAGCTCTCGAAGATAATCCAACCTGTCAAATTGAATTCACCTGAAGTTCTCATCGGAGCTCCATGAGACTGAACCACAGATTGGTGGAATCTCGATGCCGTTCTTTTAGAAGTGTTTCGGGGTTGGATGACGTTTACAGGACAAGCTAGCCAGTATAGTCCTTACAGTCTCATACTTCACCTTAAGAAGGTTGCGATGTTCTTCGGCCCGTTCCCGCCATCATTCTTTGCTCAAGGAGATCCGGAACTCGTTCGCGAAGTTTTCAATGAAAACGGAACTGTCAAGGATGCGGGGCCAGGACATGGTATGATATTTATGGCGGGCCACTACATGGGATTTCTGCCACAAAAACAGCAGGAGAACTTTATTGCGTTTCTTAATGATCTGATGAAGATTGATCCGAAGGAACGACTCCCAGCGCAGGAGCTAATGGATCATCGATAGGTTCGCACAGATGAGAAGAACAAGGAGGTAAAGGGCTTGTATCCTCAAAGCCTGCCCTGTATCTCACCGTACAATGTCAGAAATTCGTCACGATAGGCCCAGCACATACATTCGCAAATGGACTTACCGTCAAATGCACTCTAAGTATCCACTTCACCTCAACTCTTCATGTTCTTCCTCTTATCTTGAATCTTGATCGTACCCTAGTATGTCGATAATGTACACTAACCTGACTAACTACCTAAAGGAAGCAGTGGAAAATCCAGGCACGCAGGCGGGACAAATCCTAAAGAAGTGTTCCACCGAAAAGCTGTGTACATGAATAATGGTGTACATATTAGTACAAGACATGTAAAACCAGTTTTACAGTACAAGAAAATAGAGTGAAAGAAGAAGTGAAGGAAGAAGTGAGAGAATATTTGGAGAGAGATGCGAAGGAAAAGTTGAAAGAAGAATTGAAAATGAAAGTAAAGAAATCACGAAGTGTCTTCCGTAATTAGAGTGGAATGTGGAAAGTTACAGACCGATATGCGTTACTACACCCTCAATTTCTAACAGTGACGATCTTCATGATTTATGTAATGTAACAACAGCAAAAACAACGATATTACAGGTTTTAGCTAATACAGAAATCAATAGAATCATTTTTTCGTCCATATCGCCAGGTCATTCTCATCTCCTTTCAACAGGGTCACAATAAGATCTCAGGGAAGGGGGGGGGAAGTAGTCGGTTGTGCGACCTGTCCACGCGAGTCCCCCAATGCAAACTTGATATAAAGCTTTAGTATTGTGAAAATAGATATGAACTTAGAAGACTACGCAGGAGATGCTGAAAAGATAGATTCTATTCTCCTTTTCGTTGCAAGGGGGAAGAAGCTGAGCGACTGGATATATATGATGAACAAACATTGGTACTTCCCATCCTCCACCTTTCGGTTTCGTTGTTTTGTGTAAACAGCACGACGAGCACCATATTCTTTTCGCTTCAGGTATGACTAAGTCATATCATATGCAAAAACATAAGTTACTCAAGTAGAGTAGAAGCAGAAGAGAAAGATCGCAATTTTGTACCTTAGGCCAAGCACATGCATGTATCCAGAGCTCGACAGTCCGATCGAGAAGGCCAAAGAATGAAGCAACAGTCCAGTACCAAGTATAAGTAACAGTGGTTTGCAGGGCGAATCATATAAGATCATAACAAAGCAACGATTGTGATCTCATTTCTCATAAACCAAGCCATCATAACACACCCATCCACGTACTCCATCCCATATGCTCACTATCCCCCGTCCCAACTCAACCCAACCCAACCCAAACCTCAGCTAAATGCTCAATCCCAACCAGAAGACACAGAGAAAACGCAGCATGCACCGCACAACTTCTACCCAATCATCAAACCATCAACCTATCATCTCCTTCCCTACCCCATTACCCAAGTATCAAAACGATTCCATCCCACGAAAGAATTCAAGTATTGTATTTCTTCGTATTCAACTGAGGAAGAGGCAGATGGGCGAAACCGATAGTTGATTAGAGACTCGATTTAGTTGGGGCAAGACTATCATTCGGCATTAGCACATATCTCGTACATCCATCACACAGCATCCCATTTCAGGCTCTCCATCACAGCCCTCCATCCAACCCTTCATCTCATCCTCTTGCCCATCACGCCAGGTTTCATCTCATTACACCCTCATCACCACCCACCATCCACACCAACGCTGCAAAACCTTCCAAAGAACCAGAAAAGGGAAAATAACATACAGCACCACAACTTCCACAAGTCTTGGTTCCATCACCGGCAGCACCACATGCGGGGCAAGTTCCGTGCATTTTGTAACTTTTGATCTTTATATCTTTTCTTTCTTCCCTTTCTTCTTTATCTTTTCTCTCTCGCTTTATGTAATGCTTTATCGTTGTTCAAATCGTCGTAAGTTGTTGTTGTTGTCGTTGGATGGAGAGAGAGGGAAGAGAAACGAGCGAGACAGAGGAGGGGTAAAAATAAGCAACCCCTCACCTACCTTCCTTCTGCTCTGAACTCCACTTCAATACCACCACCCACCACCTCGCATCAACATCACAACCACTCACAGCTCACTCCACCAACCGAAAGTGATAAGCAACCACTGGAGCAAAAAAAACAAAGGGTGTACATCACACATAAAAATGCGGGGGCAAATCAACATCAATAGCATTTCATTGGATGATGATGGACATGAAGAGTGGGCATGGTGAGGTAGGCTGGGTTGGGCTTCATGCGAGTGTGCAGTAGCGATGTGCGTCGTGGCATCGTACAGACAGCTGGACAATCCACCACGTGGTTTTGGTATTCATCGGTATTGTTGGTTTTGCGTTTGGCTAGTCATGAAATGCTTGAGAGAGGGAGGGAGGCAGATATCAGATAATTCTCTGCATGAGAGGATGCAGTTTTGGGTATGTTGGTAGATATGTTGGGCATATATATCAGATCAAATGCCAATGCTAATGTTCAAGAACGACATCGGTATCTGTCTGGTTTTCACAGTCGAAATCTACGTTATTGAAGCATTGAACTGCCTGCCTGCTCTGAATCCGGATTAAGCGGCTCCATGATCTACATTTCCCCTCCAAAATTAGTTAGAGCAAGTCATGTGCACTAAGTCGATCAAAAAGCCTAGAGTGAAGTTTACGTGTGCTTTGTTAATGGGCTCGCATCACCTCAGAAATGGTGGGAGCACAGTTCATATCAGCTTAGGAGACCCTTTCTGAGCAAAGATTTCATAGGAAAAGAGATAGATAGTGTTTGAACACCATAATCCATCGCAGTTTATATTTTCATCAAACCAGCGAGAGCTTTAAAAACAAAGCCAGTAAAAACGACCCATAGGTTGGGTTCCGAGGTTCCAAGCGACCGAAGTAAAGAAGATACGAAGAAGCAGACATCACAACGCAGAAAAAAGCCAAGCCAGATTGTAGCGTGAAAACAATCAGGCCGAATAACACACGCACTCCCCAGAAAATATTCCCATCCCCGCCAAAGTTTGTGTCCCCGTAATTTCCATCAACGCCTTTATTTGAAGAAACCCTTGATAGTAGTGATAAAAGAAGAAGGATGTTGCTGATGCTGAGCCACGGCATGGTGTTGATGTGGATGTGACTTCATCCCAGGCCCAGCAGCAGAAGTAGTATGTTGTTGAACGCCCGTGTCCTGATCCCTCCTCACAGACACATGCTCTACAGACGGGCTTACGGAACTCTTTTTGCGATGTTGTTTCGTCGTGGGAACTCGAGTGCGTGTCGGTCTTGTTGCGGTTGACGATTTGGTGAATTCCGTAGGCCCGTCTACTTGTTATTCGATGCCATACTGTTTCTTCGCCTGCTCTAAATTCTCGCGGCGGGCTTGGAGATCTTCTTTCGATCGGACCATCTTGTCTGGTTGGTGGTAAAGGACTGGCCAAAGGTTAGCTAGACTATGAGATGATGGGAAAGCGGGTGTTTGTGCGTACCAACGAGATAGCGATTCTGGAAGTTGAATCCGTTCAACTTATCGCATGCTTGTTTTGCATCGACTACGTCCTCGTAGACAACGAATGCCGTCCCCTTGGTAGCGTTCGCAATACCCTGGCGGATTTGACTATTCGTTTCATCAGTATAAAACTCCTTCCGCAAATTGTGAGACATACCGGATTGGGCCGAATTTGCCAAAGAGATCGAAGAGTTCCTCTGGTGTGACGTTGTAGCTGCCTCTCTGTTAGTCAGAGTCCTGTAGCCCTCGTATACCATCTGCCATCATCCATCTGCCATTCGCCCAACTTCCTCCCATACCCTTCATTGGCTTATATGGGTATTGGTGTACACGAACCTTAGATTCTTTACGAACAAAGCACTGGTGATACAGACGAATGTTAATTAAAGATGCCCCGACTCTTCAACTCTCTCTCCGCGCTCGGAAGGAGCAAGACTTACCGATTGACCTCGGGTGCAAGTTTACCGCCTCGACTCATAGCTTGGCTACGATTTCTGCTGGATGCTGATGTTGATGTTTGGGTCGAATGAAGGTCGCGTGGGTTGGAGGAAGGAGGGGCGGGCTGATTAAGTGGTCTCTGAGACTCAACAGGCTGTGATGGCTGCTAGCTGTTGCACTTTTAAGCTTTTTGCGCTAACGGTTATTCGTCGGTTAATGTTACTGGGTCGGCCTTGGCACTCCTCCTCTGCGAGATTCTTCCGTAACACACCTTCCTAGATATAAAAAGTCTTCACTTGAACCACCAGAGACTATTTAACCATTGATTAAGGTAATTAGAATCAGCGATTAGTTTCTACGTCTCTAAAAATAATATGCAGCGTCTCTACCCAGATCCCCAGTTTGTCTAATGCCAAGTCGATGCTGATGCTCCAGCCAATCTTTGTCCACGCAATCCATCATCTATCCCTCCCCCCCAAAAAATGTCGTGAGCGAGTCCCATATATTAATACAAAATCTAATAGATTAATTGGTTCCAGAGCGGCAGTGACATGGTCACAGGGATCCACTCAAATTCTCACTGATGTATGAGGCACTTGAAATGCATCCAGCCCGCCCTTATATCGCCATCTGACTCTTGCCTCCATCAGCCGTGATTCTGGCCCTAACCCGCATTTTGAGATACTTCGTTCCCAATCTCTTTGTCTCCTCTGCCTCGCTCGCATCTTTGCCCTTGCTCTCGTCCTCATCAGCCCCACTATGATTACCATCATCAAAATCGCCACCATCTTCGATGTCGACTGTTGCGCTCGGGGCAAACAACAAAGCTTCACCAACCCGCAATATCACAATCTTTTGGAGCACATGCTTCAAATTCGACATTCCATCTTCACCAACAACGTCTAAGGCTGCGAGGTGAGCTTTGAGGCAGTGAAGCCAATCAGGAGATGTGAAACGATGCACAATAGTCGCAGAACAAAGATCGAGAAGTTTTGGGGAGATTGTGGGCTCTTGAGTGGAGATGAACACGCGGGTGCCCAAGTGGCGCTGAAGACGAATAGTGGAGAGGAGTGTGTTGGTCAGGACCGCTGCCTCGGTTGTAGTGTCCATGTACTATCGTTTCTGTGAGTAAGTGTCGAGGTACAGAATGATATAACTCTACCTTGTGAGCCTCATCAAGGGCGACGACACGTCCGACATTCTCCTTCTGACTCGTGAAAAGTCCTAGGCAGATATT
>JBAMDN010001330.1:0-16144 GCA_037074945.1 Tetracladium marchalianum
TAACTTAGGATTAGCGAAACTGAACTCCTGTTGTGGAGCTTCTGGATCGAAGAGATCATAGAAAGACGATCCCTCGGAAGCATCGTCACGCAAACGATCGTTCTTAGATCCGCCATCAGCATCTTCATCGTCTGAGCCCTTCGCAGCTTTCTTTGCAGCCTTCACTGGCTTTGCGGATTTCTTGGCTTGTTTTTCCTTGAGCTCAAGATATTTCTCATGTCCTTCGATCAACTTTTTCCATTGTGGAGTCTCTTTATACAAAGACTCTGCTTGAACAAGCTGATGCAAGAGAGCCGAAGCAATTTCCTCGCAAGCCAGACGGTCGTAGTTGAACAGGATTGCGGGTAGCGCCCGTCGCTTGTGCAATTGAAGTAGAAGAGGCAGAGTGGTCTGCTTAAGATCGTCGGGATCTATGGCACTTTCACCACTGGTAGTCGAGGAAGAAGAGGAGGAGTTGTCCGATTTCTCATCGTTCACAGTAATTTCCGCGGGAGTGAGACCAGTCAGTACTTTGTCGAAAGGAGAGTTCTCCTGGGCCATCCACTTCTGCAACACAATTTTTAACTCCTTCTCCCAGGCGAAGATTTCAACCTTGCGGATACAAGGTGGCAATGCCTTTGAAGGATGGAGGGAAGCTGGGACTTTGTAATCGTCTGTCTCAAACTTCACCATCATCTTCCACAAAGCAAGGCAGTCTCGGGGTTCAAGTGCGAGGTCGTCTGGCATTCCGCGTGACTTGTCGACCAAACTAGACACTGGATGAACAGCTTCAAACCCAGTCAGGCCATCGAGTCCAAGTCCAACACCAAAGGACTTGCCCAACTTTGAGAAGCTGAAAGTTTTCGGGGATTCGTAAAAGTACTTTCTCAAATCGGAGTAACGAGTCTTGTGCTCAATCATGGTAATATCGGCTCCTAGCAGCTTTTGGGTATCACCTAACCAAGCACCGAATTGTTCAGGATTACCGACAGTAGCTGAAAGGGCAACAATAGGACATGGAGCCATCAGCAGAAGCTGTTCCCAGACCACACCATCCTCAGCTGATCCGATGGAATGAATTTCGTCAAAAATGATTCGGCGAACTCGAGGGGCCCATGACTTGGCGTTTGAGGGGGACAGCAACATTGTTTGCAAGATATGTGGTACTGTGACGAGAATCTGGCATCCGGTAGGATTGTTGACCCGATAATCACGAGTGTGGATAGCCCAAACGCCTTTACCAGGAAGAGGGAATCTTTTCGAAAAGCGTGCTATGCATGTCAGAAGAGCTAGATGTGGGAGTTCAAATTGATGGACTTACCTTGGACTTCTGCAGCGATTTGATTGACTAAAGCTTTTGTTGGCGCAACGAATACCAATACACCATCATTATCGGCTCTCAACACTTGCTCCATGGCATAGAAACTGATGAATGTTTTTCCTGCTGAAGTTGGTGCAACCACAAAAACGCTCTTGTTGGCATCCAATTGATCAAGAACCTTTCGTTGCCAGCCATCAGGAATGAAGTTGGAGACACGTGGATCGGCCTTTGCATCTAGCATACGGTCCATGTAAGGTCCACAGTAATCGAGTTGGAAGGCGTACTGTTCCATCCCAATATCCAGAGATTGTGTTCGGACTGGATATTTGAAAGCAAAAGATAGCTTGCGTTCAGTTATGGTTTTTGGAAGCTCCGTCATTGCATGTGAGATCTTCAGCAGCGAGCAGACTTTCTCCATGTTTTCCACAATGACCTTTGTGACCGGGCTTCTGGAACTACAGACTGAACGAATCGTGGACCAAATGAGAGCCACAACGTAGTAACCCTCTTTTTTGTTGTCTGCTTTGCAGTATCCTGCCCACCAGGACAGCAGCGATTGCAGCATGTATGCGCTAACCTCGGCCTCCAAATGGTCAAATTTGGCGGAATCTAAGCCATTGAGGTAGTCGACGGTTTTCAAATATCGTTCTTGATCATCAGTAACACTTTCGAGACCTTTCATGATCGCAGACCAGGCATTCAAAGCTTTGTCTAGCTCTGTGTCACCCTTTCGTGCCAAATTGTCAGCCTTCATTTGATCTTTCTTCGACAGACCAGCGGCAGCTTGTTTGGTGCCTTTCTTGGCCTCGCCCTTCTTTGGACCGGCCTTCGAGTCTTGTGGTGCAGGTTTCTTTCCTTGTGCCGTGGGCTTTTCAGGCTTATCTTCTGCAATCTTTCGCAAAACTTTGGGCCCAACAGTGATTGTCTCAGGATCCAAAGCCTTGCCTTTAGCACCGGTCAAACTTGCAGCATATTTAGTCATTTCGCTCATGTAAAACTGATTGGTCCGGAGCGGATTTCTATTCAATGTTAGCAAATTGATTGGGACTCCGAATCTATTGTTCTGGTTTGAATTTGACATACCGCCATTTTGAGACCTTTGGTGGGGGAGCATATCTCGGATTGAGGGGTCTCTTGTGAGTGTGCCAATATTTGGGCTCCCGAGAAATCTTCATTGCGGACAGACGACTATTCAAAGATGTTTCGGCCTCAACCTTGATTGATGCGAGGTGCTTATCAAATAGCGAATTTGAGAAAGGTAGGACGCCGGTCTCCTCAGAGGTCTCCTCAATATCTGTTTTTGCTTTGGTAATTGTCGATGACACAGGTGTGGCGCTTCCCTTTGGCGAAAGCTTGACCTCGGTCAGTCTTACAATCGCCTTGTAAAATAATGTGAAGTCTTGGACGGCGGCTTCAGGTAACTGTTCAGTCAATGTACCATCGGACATCGCCTGTAGAATAAGTCGGAAAAGACGACCGTCAATTATATCAGCGGTATTCTTGAACTGGGTTTTATCCTCAGCAGAATCAATAGTACGACTAATGATAATTGACAGCGAAGTGAGGAATGACTTGACTTGCTCTTCGAATTCTCCATCGAAAGTAATCAGTGGGACACTTCGCTGAGAGAGCGACACGTGATTGAGGAGAACAGTCTGCAAAGCAAAAGCGGACGACAAGAAGATATCAGTATTGTTGCCCTTCAAAAAGGTAGCCAGCGCGTGTAGACCTAGCAGGTGACTTCCTGCCAAAGCACTTTCGTACGAAACAGCCTGCAAAGCAGCTTTGGTGTCATCGAGATTGAGCGAGACAATGTCCGCTGCATCAGCATTTCGATTCTGTTCGAGAGACTGCTTGGCCTCGATAATCTCCCGAGGAAAGTTCAATTCCATCAATTCGGTGCTCTTCTTTGATAATGGCGAAGTTGATTCAACAATCATTACGAAGACTTTCGAGTCTCGGAACTCTATTGTGTTTACCAAGGCCGCGTTCAGCTGTCTGAGGTTGAAGAACCAGATGATGCCGCGCAGCAATGTCTTTTCAAGATTATTGTCATGCTCCATCTTGCTGGCCTTGCCAGATGAGATGAATGTTCCATCATGCGACATCACAAAATGAATTGGAGTGGCTTGAAGATATGCTGAGAACTCTGCGCTTTGCAGAGATGGGAATGTGTTGATATGGACCGTCGCGAAGTCCTTGAAAGGTCTTGCGATCAAGTGTCTGATAATCGCTTGCCGTGCAAGAAGATATCGAGGTCTGTATTCCACAGGAACTCCTGGAGGAACACATAATTCCGCATGATCTGAAGATATGTAAGTGTTTGCTCAAGTGTCTGGGAGATGGAGCAGTCTTACCATCAAAGAAAGCAATGTGAAATTGACAATGACGCTTGAGGAGGTTCTGGAGAAATTTCTCAACCACGAATACTGCATGAAGTAATTGGAATCCACCTGAAGAGGAGAAAGTCAGCGTTGAACCAGTTGTGAAGATATGTGCCAAGCTATTTTATCCCGGACCCAGCCTGTTGTTGATTAAGGCCTTGCCGAAGAATAGAGTACCATTGGGTTTGTCAATATGTCGTTGGAAAGGCTCCAATTGAGAGTTATGAAATAGTAGACTGTCCAAGACCTGTGAGGATGGCATCCATACAGGCAGCAGGGTTGTGTTGGAGGGGTTGTATTACCTTGAAGATCGATCCGTTCGTCGCCAAGACATTCCCTCAACATAGAATCGCCTTCCACCAGAAATAAATCCTTGCCGGCATAGTCACCAACAAGATCGATGAAGAGCGGTCTTGCGGTGTCGTACCACTCTAGAATTGAATTGGCGTCGCCGACCAAATCGTGTTCTGGGGGAGTGACGGCCATGATGGCGGGGTCGATGAGGGGTAGTTTTTTAATTGACCGCGTTTAGATCCCCGTCATCCGCGGTTTTTCAGCCTCTTGGAATGTTTGCCCGCTGGAGAATATTCTTCGGGAATCGTCGAATATCTCGGAAAGATTGGAGATCAAAATATCCAAAATCTCGAAGGTGAGAAAAATTTGGGCGTCGTTTGTGTCGTTTGGATGAGGTTTTGTCACTCGTCGAAATCCAAACAGCGCGTTGGCAATGAAGTGGGTTTTAAGCGCGAACCGCACGTGAGGCCTGGGCACACTAGGCTACAATCGGACTCACTTGCTTTTAAGAAGCTTTACCTTCTTGTGATGGGTGCAAGTGGTTGGTCTTGATGAACATCACTGATTCCAGCTTTCAGTCCGCATTTCATGAGATACCTTCTCCTGTAAGATTACATTCTCATGCTTTGCGTAGATTCCTTCGCCAACACTAGTGGCCGCCTGGCCCAAACCACTCTTCCTCTCTCGGAGAATTGCTCAGAACTAGACCAATTGCGGTGTAAGAACATCAAGCCTCTGGTGATCGTACATTCCTCCCTCTCATTACAATGAACATTAAAGGAACGATAAAACTTGTCTTCGTACACTCCGGTCATAGGTAGCGAAGGTATCCCTCTGCACCGGGACCAGGGTTTCTCGCATCTCCAGTCTCACCTTACTATCTTCCAAAATCACGAAAAAGATGGACAACGAAATCATACTCATTGTGGAGTATTTTTCCAATCGAGAATGCAGCAATAGACGAAGAGCATCATGGTTGACCAGTCCACCCATCATGTTTAGCAATTGGGTTTCTGAGCGAGGCGTTGGGAGGATACGACTGCGAGTAAAAGCACGGAACATGTTCTTGAGAAATTGGTGAGCAGCAAGAACTACCTTCCAAGGGAGATGGGACGTGCTCGAACCATCGACGTCGAGCCTTTCCTTGTGAAGCTGCAACCATAGAGTTCAAGACACAATCAAACCCCTCATCTCATCTCATCTCATGAGCCAGTCGAAGCCCGATCGCCAGCCGCAAGCCGCAAACCATACGGCTCGGAACATGGGTATCAGATAAACGGTACAGAAGATTCACCCGCTCGTCCTCACCCTCCTCATCTACCAACCTAATCATTACCTGCCCACCGGACTGTATGGATGTCTCTCCTCCCACGTCAAAGAGGACCTTTCTGTACTCCGTGTTTAAGCTGGGTTGATTAAAAGCTGACTGGAAGCATAGCATTGCATTATGCATTGTCGGTGTTGGTGTTAGTGTTGGTGTTTGTGTTGTGTTACATTGATTTCTGTGGTTGTCTGTGAAGTGGTGGTGATGGAGTGTTGTATTATTGTATTATTGTATGAGCCAAGGAATATCCATCCCACTTTCTCGCTACGAGAATCGCTGGCTAACAGCCGCCCCGCGTCGAAATGCTGAGATCGTGTTTATGTTTGTGCCCGCGAGGAAAGAAGGAGAGTAGAATTATGTCCTTCCCTTTAAACACGCGGCATTTGTAAACATCTCTAGTACTAAAACATATACTAAAACAGATGATGATTTCCATTACCTGCTCTCGGCTGTCTTTCTGTCTGTCTGTCTTTCTTTTCTGTCTGTTGTTGCTGTTGGTGTTGGGTAGCAGCCGGCAATTCGAGCCAAATATCCCGGCGCGCGACATCCAACAAAGCCAACGGCATATATGGATCTATATTTAAACAAACGATAAGACTCTCTTTCTCTCGGATCTCGCACAATACCTGACCTAGCAGCCCAGGTAGCCCAGCACTCCACTACCTAGTTCCATTATTGCATCGCAATCATACGAGAGAGGAACGGATAAATTAAATTCTTGCAAAGAGCCCGCCGCAATCGCAATCGCACATAATACTCCGGTTGTTGTTGTTTTTTGTTGCTCTCTCGACCGGTGCGTTTCCTCGTACATGTACTATACAGGATATGCTCCTCCCATTTAGCCAAACAATCGGCTACCACTCGATTGTCTGTCTGATCCGCAAGAAACGCGTATCAGATCGAGATCTATCCGAATGCCTCACTTGGTAATATTTGGCCTTGGCTTTGATGAGCAAATATACTGGTAGTTGGTAGTACGCAAACTGCAGTCTGTCAGACCAGACCGTGTAGTCTTTCCTCCTACGACGCCTTCATTTCCTCGAAATGGCCCAGATAGAGGGGTAAAGCATCGGATCTACATTCCTCATGACACAAAACGAAACAAGCCGCGATTAGCATACTTGTCCTGAACCTAGGTAGTTTCTACTCGTACTCTCGGTACTGTAGATTCCCCTCGTTGCGCTCGCTCGCTCTCACGTCAGTGATCACTCGATGCCTGCAATTAAAAATTCGCCACGTCCATCCACCGCACAAATCCAATCCACCTTTCCTTACTTTGCGCATCCTCACCTTCCTCCGCGGTGTTTGCTCCTCTTCTTGTAACGTGATCCTATCCAAGTTCACGATCCCCAACCAACTAGAACTTTCGTATTCCGTAGAAGTGGGGATCAGAATGATTATTATCACCATCGAGGTCAAACGACAGACGAGCCTCGGTAACTTTTTTCCAGGTGGCTTGGGGGCAAGCTTTTTTCAGCCCACTACCCACACAAACATCCAGGCCCACCTGTCCAGCGGAGTTGGAGCACGGGTTCCCCCCATGACAATGGCACGATCAACACCCCTGACAGTGAGTGGACAAGCTCGCGAGTGAGTGAGTGAGCGGGCTGCAGGCAGGAATTGCAGGCACTGCACCTCAACAAAACCTTACCTTACCTTATCCTTCCTCCCCGTCGCTCCCCCTCCTCGCCTTATTTGTACATGTTCCCCTTGCCCTGGCTCCTCTCTTCTTTTTTTTGTTATCTCTTCTCTAACGAATGATGTCCTTTCCTCCTACTTGTTCCGACGGCTTCTTTCTCTCCTTTATTACGAGTTCTCCCGGCTAGGTGACCTTCAACTTTTGCTGTAGTTTCAAGGGACTTTTTTTTGGTTGACACGACACGGCTGATTGATTCTTGTTGTTCTTTTGCTTTTATTGATACCCCAAAAGATCGTTTGTTGCGCTCAGCCGAGAATACAAGAAAGAAGGAAGAAAGGAAAGCCTCAAAGAAAGAAAGAAAACCATTCTTATGGACAGAGATACCCGTCAAACCACCGGCTCCAGCGCTGCAGCTGCAGCTCACCCATGGGATGAATACGAAAGCTGCAACTACTACGCTCTCCTGAACGTCTCGCCCCTCGCTTCCTTCGAAGAAATAAGAGAAGGCTACCGCAAACAAGCCCTCCGCTTCCACCCCGACAAAAATAGGAATGTATATTCCACCAGTATATTCCAACGGCTGGGCCAAGCCTGGGAAGTTCTACGCGACGAAACTCGGAGGCGAGATTACGATGAACTGTTTTCGCGATTGAGACGAGATGAGATTGACCAGGATGTTCAGAGGCAATGGGAAGCATCGCGCCGGAAGAAGAGTTCAGAAGAAGAAATTGAGAGGGTGCGTCGGGCGAAGGAGTGGAGAGCCGGAGTGAGGAAGGCGTATTTGGAAAGATTGGCTGCCTGGAAGGAGTTTAGAGAGAGGCAGTTGGTAGCGATTCGGCATTACGATGTTCTGGTGCGGAGATACGAGAAGCAGTTTGAGGATCAGATTAAGGATAGTGAGGAGACGATGGTGGGGAGGTTCAATGAGGCGATTGTGATCTCGGAAGCGAAAGGGCAGCAGTTGGGGAACCATGAGGATGTGGTATCGAGACTGATGGAGGCAAGGAGGGTGTATCTTCTTAACTTGAAATTGGCAGGGCACGCTTCGAAAGGGAGACTGCAGTACTTGATTGCAGAGTTGGTGGATGGGCGAAAGGGCTTTGAGGAGGAAGAGTTTAGGATGAGGCAGACTCAGGCCAGACATGCATTGGAGATCCTAGAGGCGAGAGATGGAGATACGCCCATCTTCAGTGTGATTGATAGGAGAAGGCAGTCGATCAACTACTGGCAGAGTTTACTCAGGGTGAGGAAAGCTTCGAATTCGTTTACCATGATGGAGATGTTGGAAGGGCCGTGGCACGAAGGTGGCGAGTGGGTGCGGGTTCCTGGCGAGCATGCCTGTGGCAGATGTGGGAGATCAGCATTCCATGTTATCCCTGGGTGTGGAGCAGCACAGTGTCCAAGATGTGCAACGATTGTTTGCAATAGTTGTCATAGGGACTTGGAGTTGTTGAGGGAGTATGAAGCCTGGATGTTATCGTTGGAAGATCTGGATACCTCGTTGTTGTCCCTGGAATTTGAAGAGGGAAGTGGACCAATTGCATCTTGGGATGGTGCAGGTGTGGGGAGGTGTTGGGCATGAATTACCTCAGTTGTTTTGACAGTAATATACCCAACTTGAAAAATCTGTGGAATCATATGAGTTGGATAATGACATGATGCTGAAAGCTTTGCCTATTGGTGGGGGGATAATATTGGTCAAGTTTTGACGAGAGAGCGTAGAACACGACATTCTTCATTCAGATTAGAGTCGATTCCGTGCAAATGGACGGGAAGAGAGATAGAAACCAGTTGAAAAATGGATCAAGAACCGAACCACCTATTACGCCCCCCCCCCAAATAGACCCTCTTCAAGCTTTTCTCTTCCTGTGCATTCTCCTCGCTGCCACATACATGTCTACAGCAGGGGACTCCCCCGCCCATTTCCTTTTGGCAAGACTTCGCTCCAGCTTGGCTTCTATTTGAGCCGATGTCAAATTCTGTCGGTAAACACGCGCCTCCTCCATCACGGGATAAAGGACGAGCTTTCCTTTAACCCACGATCTGGCCATATCGAATTTGTCGATGAACAGACTCACACTCTCCAATGCCGGGAATGTTTCATTCAGGTAGAATACTCGATCATACCCAACGTCGTCGTCATCATAATGATCATTGTAGCCACCTTCTTCATCCTCGGCTTTGTACATGTCCAGCGCCACGAGAACCTCATGGTCGTGGCAAAACGCAATATGACGAATGGATTCGAAGCATTTTGCATTTTTGAACTTCTCACGCGTGAGAAATTTCAGCATGGTACGCCAGCTGAAACCATACCCCTCCTGGATGGCTGGAAAGTGATTGAGATACAGCAAGTCTTCTGGATCTTTACCAAGTGGGTTGTGTTCCTCTAGGATTATGGAATCGATGTCCAGTCGATATGTCTCGAGGGTAGTGATCCTAGCGTTGTGACATGCTTGCATGAGATTGAAAACCGGTTGGCGTGCCCTAATGTCTTTGAGACAAGGTCTTTGTTCGCCAGCACCAAATTGGAGCTCTCGACGCAATATCGTCTTCGCTGAAGGCAGAAAAGCTTGAGTGCGGGAGAGGTCAACATCGGGGTTGACAATCATGATGATGGCACTTGGAATCGAATACGGGTCCGGAACAGCCTGGGCCCAAATTTGCAATTGGATCTCTGTACACGAGTAAATACTCCGTCCATTGTAAGGGAAGACGTCGAGTAAGATGGAAAACGTCAACTAAAAACTATAAGCTTACCGAGTGGCAGTCTCGGGAAGCAAGTGAACACATTGTCTGATTGGGAGTCTGACATGTTTGATAGACTGGACGAGGGGATATCTGCAGCATCTGACATTGTGATGATGGTTGTGAGAGCTCCGATCAATGTCTCTCGCAACGTGTGTAATTTGTGGAACGTGAGTGACCAATCAATGAATTGTTCAGTTTGATGGGGTCTGTAGACTATGGCCCTACTTTTGTACTCAAAGAGAAAGGAGACTCTTTATATAGTCAGGCAGGAGCTGGAGACAACACATAGGCAGCTACGGCTGTTAATGCCAAGGCATACGCCACCAGAGTTCCTGCCTGACGCGCTGGCACGTGAGTTCGTGGTACTGCTTCTTGGCATCAACATATTGGTTCGTGTTCGTGTTTGATGTTACTAATTCCAACAACCCCTTGACAAGCACAACAACAACACAACACAAGCAATTGCTTTCGCACCATCATAATTATTGGGCCGTAATGGACGGCGAAAACTATGACTTTAGTTCCGACGATGAAGCTGATATCCTCGCTCTAGCAGAGTCATTCGAATCCAGCCAAGCAAGCCCAGTCGCAAAGAAGAAGGCACAAGACGAAGATGATCTGCTAAGCTCTGGCGACGAGGGCGACATCCTCGCTTTGGCAGAAGAGTTTGATCACAGCCAGAAAGCCCCTGTTGCGAAGAGGAAGGCCGAAGATGATGATGAACTATCGCCCCCCGCAAAGCGATTAGCAATAACCTTCCCGTCTGCCACGAAAGCTCTAACGCGCGATTTCGGTCTACAGGCCTTTCGATTGAAGCAAGAACAAGTGGTCTCAAGGATTCTATCTGGTGGAAGTGCGACCGTGGTTTTTCCCACGGGAGGAGGGAAGAGTCTATGCTACCAAGTTCCGGCATTGGTATTCGCCGAGGAAGATGAGCTGGCAGGAACTCGTGGCAAGGGCGAACATGGCATTACTCTTGTAGTATCGCCACTCATTGCATTGATGAAGGATCAGGTCGATGCACTTCTTCACCGAGGCATTAAAGCTGCGACATTGGATTCCTCAAAGACAAGAGAAGAATATCTCCACACATGCGACATGATGCGAGACGGGGTACTCAAGATATTGTATTGCGCGCCAGAGAGATTAAATAATGAGGGATTTGTGGAACAAATGAAAACTGTGCGGGGTGGAATTCGATTGCTGGCTGTTGACGAGGCACACTGCATCTCGGTATGTTCAATTGAAAGATTTATATTTTCCATGGTCGTGGGCTCCCTGTCCATCATTTTGACTTGCTACAATTTTTGATGAATTTGATTGTTGCTTGCTTTAAACGCGTTCACATGTTCTCCGCTAACACCACGTCCACCAGGAATGGGGACATGCATTCCGTCCGGATTACTTGAGTGAGTAAGTGTCCGGTGCGCGTAGAGTATTTTGTAGTAACGTACCTAGAAATCTCGAGATTCGTCCAAGAGATTCAAGCAGAGCGTGTCATCTGTCTCACGGCAACGGCCACGCCACGAGTTGCCAAGGACATTTGCAAAGCCTTTGATATTCCCGAGGCTGATGGCCTCTTTCGAACATCGACATACCGGGACAACCTCAATCTGATTGCCGACTCTTCTCCGACTAAAGAGGATATATTTCCAAAGCTGATCAAGTTTCTCAAGGAAAATAAGGGCGCCACCATCGTTTACGTGACACTTCAAAAGCATACCGAAAGTCTGGCGGCGATATTGAATCGTGAGGGCTTCAGGGCACAGGCTTTTCATGCGGGAATGGACACCGTAAGGAAAACTGCACTGCAGGATCAATTCATGAATCGTAATGATCTCATTATTGTTGCAACAATCGCGTTCGGAATGGGTATTGATAAAGCTAATATCCGTAATGTCGTACACATGAATATCCCCAGCTCCATCGAGTCCTACAGTCAAGAGATTGGGAGAGCTGGAAGAGACGGTTTGAAGAGCAATTGCATGTTCTACATCTGCGGCGAAGATCTACATCTTCGAGAGATGTTCGCCAGAGGTGACCTTCCATCCTTCGATGGGGTCAAGAGGCTTCTAAAGGAGATTTTTACTTCTAAAGATGAGAATGGGATCTACCACTACAAACTTCAAGTTGGAGATGAAATCAAGTTCAGCCACTTCAATCAAGAGCGAAATTTTGATATTCGTTCAACAACATTGAAGAATGTCTATGTCCAGCTTGAGTATGTTGTCCTAGCAGCTAATGAACCCTTTAAACGACGATTTTGCTGACATTAGAGCGATAGACTTACCCATGGTCTAATTCGAGCTACCACTCCAATCTACACCAAGTACACTTTCATCGCTAGTCCCAGCTATCAGGCTGAAGTAAACAAAGACAAATCAATCGCAGCAAAAGCGATCAAAACCTTCGCACACATAGCCAAGAAATTCCATCATATTGACATTGATCAGGCATCCACGAATCTCGGCATCCCTCGACATGACCTCCTGCGCAAGCTCAACGACTGGAATGCCGACAGAGTGATTGAATTAAAATCAGCTGGTGTTCTGAACGTGTACAAGATAACGAAGCAACTCCCAAAGTCCTCGACAGAGATCGACGAACTCGCAATTGATCTGTATCGTTCGATGGAGAGTCGTGAGAAAGAGGCTTTGCATCGGACAGATGAGATGTTGGCACTCATCACGGGTAAGAAGTGTTTTGCGCTCACACTGGCCAATCATTTTGGGGATTCTCTTCCGGACGATACGAAAGAATGTGGACATTGCCAGTACGTTTCTTCCCCTCGTTGATTCACAAATATCTTATATACGCAATATCCAAAGCAAAACTAATGTCCCTCCCAGATGGTGCCTCACCCACGAAAGTATCTGCGCACCTGAGAAACCCCTTGTCGAATTCAATAAACAAGCCTTTAACGCCATCCTCGCTACAATCCCCGACCGTGACGATCCAAGACTCCTCGCACGTATCGCCTTTGGAATTTCCAGTCCGAGAGTTACGCAACTTAAGATGGGAAAGAGTCACTTGTTCGGGTCAATGGAGGATCATGATTTCATGCATCTGTTAAGGAGCTTCACTACCGTTTGCAATAATGCTGGGAAGTGATGGGTGTGGTGAAGGACACTTTGTGAGGATGGGTTTTGTCATATGGTATGATTATTTATGGAGAACTGGTAGGAGGTTTGTTATATTTATCGGGTATGGCGTTATCTTGGTGCGGGTTAGGCAAGTATCCTTTGGCATTGATACCCCATCGTTCCCTGGAAGATAAAGGTTTATTTTCGGGGAGATTGTAAAACAATCATGTAGGACTCAACATAACTTCACCTACTGTCTAGTGGAAACGTGAATCTTATTAGATGACTCGACGAATAAATCTTTCATCAAATTAAGCAACCAAACCAGCTTGTATCGTACGTCGCAGCTATGTGATCATAACTTGAGAATATTCAAGAAATTTCCTTTATCCAAAACATACATGTTGTATCCATCTCCCCTTCTCCCATCTCCACATCTATCACCCCCATTCCTCCCCTCACCCTTCTACCCTGCCTTCCCCCCTGTCTCCCTATCAAATCAAATCTCAGAACCCAGAAAAAGCATTCCCGCTCTCATCATACTCCCTCACAAACCTCCTACTATGATTCAACACATCCTCCGCCAATGGAAAGTTCTCAAAATTATATAATTGATCGAGATTTCCCCAATCTTGGATGTCGGTCGTATTGCCGAAATCTACTATGTTGTTTTCGATGGTTACACCGCCCCCGTCGCCGGTGGAGAGGGTTGTTGACCATGTCGTCTGGGTTGTGTTGGTGTTTGGGTCGAGGTTGGTGGTGGTAGGATTGGTAATGGAGTTTGTAGGGGTTGTTGTATTGGTGTTGGTTAGGGTCGTTATTGGGGAGAGGTGATCGTTGGTGTAGTAGGTGGTTGCGTTGTTATGGTTGTTGTATTCGTATATACTTTGTTGTTGCAATTGCTGGAGTTGAGAATGCTGCTCAACCTTCACATCCTCCACATGTCCATTCTCATCCTCATCACGCATATGCTCATCCTCCTCCCCATCCTCCACATCCTCATTATTATTCTCCTCGTCCCTCAACATTTGCATCTGCATCGGCGAGGTAATCTTCACGCCCCCATCCTTCTCTCTGCAAACACCGCCGACGCATCCAACATCCCCACCGTAAACTTCATAAACTCCGCACTCTTGCTACTGACCCTCAGTAACCATCTATACTCCGCCAATCGCTCACGATACCATTCCGCTTCCTCAACCGTCTCGCTCGTTGCCCACAGGAGACTTCCGAACGTTGCGATGATGGCGAGATTGGTTTTGGAGGCAAAGTACCAGAAAGATTGGAGGTGCGTTTGCTCGAGTTTGGAGATGAGGGATATGGCGTTTGTGAAGCGTGTTTTGGCGGCTGTGCGGGTTATTTGGTGGATGGCGGTGTTGGCAGGGTGGGGAATGGGAGGAAAGGGGCGGAGGATGGCGCGGTGGAGAGTTATTTCTAGAGAGAAGTAGGAGAGGTGGAGTGAGCCTGTTCGTATGTCAGTTTTGCTGGGTGAGGTTGAAAAAGAAAAGCTAGAGCAGATTGACTGACCGGTTGAACTGAGCTTTCGGGCTTTTGTTTCGCCAACCGCGAGACATGGTGGGAGTTTGGAGTACCACTCCTTGAGTTTTAGCTGAATTGGTTTTGCGCGTTCTAGTGTGACGGCAATTGCGTTGTCGCCTTCACTGGCTATACTCGATGTCGCTTTCAGACTAAAGAAAGTATTAAGAATATCTGTCAAGATCTCCGTTAGAGATATCATGTTGATAAACGCCAACCTCCCTTTCTCAATCTCTGAACTCCCTTCTTCTTCGGAGTCATCATCTGACGTCTCAGGGAAATCCCGTTGCTCAACTGGACGAACAGACCAGTCGTCTAGATGGATGAGAGGAGGTCGTCCGTGGATCAACGCCCCCCATTTATCCTGCATAAAAAGCGCCCAGGCAAGTCTTTTTCGTAAACTTCTCTCCCACTCTGGGATCCGCCATCTTGAACAATCGAGATGTAATCCTAATTCCTGAGCTACAGCGACAAGTTGCCCTGTTAAAGCCCAGGAGTCGCCTTCGGGTCGTTGCAGCAACAATAATCCAGCTTGTACTGTTGATAACTTTGGACGATTGAGAACCTCAATCATAAATTTCGGCGCTAGCTTCTCCAACTTATGCACATCTGGTTTGGGAAGGTTAACCAAATCCGGACTGTAGCTCCACCAGTTCAGAGCTAGTATATAAACAGAAGCTAGCATGGGTGGTGTGAACTCCCGATACGTCCTCGCATACTTTTCTAAGAATACATTTTTGTGCATAATGGGAAAGCTGGGGTGCACGATGCGAAAGTAGAGATCTACAAGTGCTTTCCCATGCGGTTGCACTATACTCTCGACTAGGTCGAGGTTGGCGAGTTCGTCATCTACTTCGAGCTGTGATTCCGATTTCATGATGAAGTGGGTTTGTGGGGAAACCCGTCGGAGGGTCCCGGGCGACGAGACGAATTCTCCACGGCCATTGAAAGGAGAAAGATTGATTAGGCGAGTATCGTAGGAGGAGGTTTGACCTAAGTATTGGCCATGTTGACGATTTTGGAGACCAAGCGTTTGTTTGAGAAGAGAGTTGGGAAGGTTGGTGTAGTCATTAATGGGGGGTTTGGCGTTCATTACTATTATGATTAGAATTGCTTGTTTGAAATGATAAGTTTGTGATGACTTACCTCGTTCATTATTTGGCGAGCTTTGAATCATTGGTCATTAGTATATGAGCTCAATTTGGCCATATGAAAACATACCTGGGTTTCGTCCCATCATTTGGACTTCCGGTATCACCTCCGTCAACCTTCCTCCTTTTTCTTCCTTGTGGTTTCTGCACAAAAGTGCATTCTTCCTGTCTAGAATGGCACATAATACACGTCTCTGAGTCCACAGGTATTATACACCTGCTCTTCCTCCTCCGACAAGCATCACACGGCCGGTCTCTCCTGGTCCACCCGTTCGATGCTGGCTGGAGGGCCAAAGGTGCCGGCTTAGGGGGATTAGTCGCCATAGCAAAGAGAACGTGAGGAGGAGAATCACGTGGAGGAGCAGTGTGTTCGCAGAGGAGGAGATGGGCGATATCGTTGAAGTCACAGAAGAATGTTGCGTGGAGGAGGAGAGTCACGTGGAGATAACGGCGGGCATAACTCTTGAAAATTGCTAAGCGCGCCAAGAGGAGGGTATTCCCAGCCCGTCAGGTTAATAATGTGACAATCTTCTCAGATTTCCAACTTCAACACCTTCACAACTCTCCAAGAATCAGAGCAAATATTAAATAAAAAAATTATTGCGAAACGGCAAACAATCTCGGTTTTCAAGGACAACGAGGAAATAAGACCGACGCCCTCTTCCGATCAACGATCAACGAC